>PVKE010021746.1:0-26208 GCA_004027555.1 Craseonycteris thonglongyai
CTGTCCCCGAACCGCTGCTTCCCTTTTCCTCTCCCGCTCTCCCCTTTTTTCTCTAACCTTTGTGTGTTGTTCTGTGTTGTGTGGTTCTCTTAGTTGAGGTTTCTTCTCAGGGTTTCCCCTGTGGATTCCCCTCTGTTCACAAGGCCCTTCCCAGGCAGTTATCGGCGTTCTCCTCTCATGCCGCCATCTTGGATCTCCCGGTATCTTGGGTTTTTGTTGTTGTTTGTTTCTTATTTTTATTATTGGTTTTTGGTTTGAATGGTTAAGATCCACTGTCTTAGCAAATTTCAAGTATACAATATACTATTGTATTAATTATAGTCACAATGCACCTTAGATCCCCAGAACCTATTCATCTTATAAGTGAAAGTTTGTATCTTTGACTAACATCTCCATATTTTCCCCTCCTTTCAGTCCTTAGTAACCGTTATTCTATTCAGAGGGCTTTATTTTAAAGATTTGTTTTTGACAGAGACAGAGAGAGACAGAGGGAAGGGGGAGGGCCCAGAGCAGTCTCCATAGTTGTACATCATCGGTTTTAGACATGGTTTTATTCCACACAGGTGGGTGGGGGGCTGAAAAGGACAGGAATTGGGCTGGGGACCTCCCACATGGGAGGCTCACCCTCTCGAACAAGGGGCTGAACTGGGGGGCGAGAAACAAAGTGGGGGGTCTCCCGAGTGGGAAGTACACCCCAGTTCAGCATATGGGTCCACATGGCTGGGGCAGGGATTTGATCCTGAGTCCCTGGGTCTGCAAAGCGAGCACTTAACCCACTGAGCCATCCCAGCTTCCTCAAAAGCATAATTTAGTGAAAGACATTTTAGAGACTAAGCTGAGGTGTCATAAAACATAGCTTTATGAAGCTCTAACTTGATCCAAAAATAGAGCTTACAAAGTCTTTAGGAGTGGATATCTTAAATGATTTTCCTCAATGTGCACTTTTCTTAGCATTTTTTCTTTTTTTTCTGAACGTAGCTTTCTGCATTTCCTTGTGACTTAAAGGGCGAGTCACAGGTTTAGTGGTACTGGAATAAAGCAAGAGTTGTCCTGCTATGCACACTGAAAAGCCTGAGCCACATTTTTGCCTTGATGGAGGTTCCCTACCTTGTCTATGGGGATGAGCCTTTACTGAATCACCACCCTCATCCATGATCAGGACTAGCACCAAGATCACCTCCTCCATAAGTTTCTCCTGACTACGTCAAAAAATGCTATCTTTCCCTTATCTTTACACCTTCCACACTTACTAGCTGCACTATTTACTTGGTCTTAAAAATATGCTATGCTTTTAGCATTTACTGTTTCTCTATTTTATATGACTTTTTTACTTCACTTAGGTTGTGTGGTATGAAAGGGCAGAGATGTTGCTGCACCCCTTTTCTTACTTCCAAACCTAATTTAGCAACAACCATGTTCTGATATAAAAATAAAATGATCATGCTACTGACTATCCATTACAAACTAATGGGATCTGGACCTCTTATCACTCTGTGAACCAGTGTCCCTGTGGCTTATGATATTCTAGCAGGCAGCTACTGACCCCAAGCAGGAGCTGATCTCAGATGTGGAATATTTTTGTTTCATATGACTTTCATACCAATAGGAGCCTATGACCTTGGCTTCATTAGCTGTTTTCTAACCAACAAAACCCACGACTAAACATTTTTAGGGCAAAATTTTTATTACAGCTCATTGTTAAGCTGACTCTAAGAAGAAAAGAAACTATAGCCCTGAAGGAAAAAGCATCAAAAAGTTGCCAGTGAGAGAAAATTGAGGTTATATGGTCAGTCTTCATGTCATGTCAGCTACAGTAAGCTTTCTCTGTAATGAGCTATGCTGTGATATATATATAATGAGGGCTGTCCAGAAAAAGGGAAAAAATAAAGCCATTGTCAATATGTCAATATGTCAATATAACAAGAACAGGTACATGACTAAAAATAAAATTTCTAGATGCAGTCATTATTGATGTTTTCATGTCCCAGCATAGTAACTTTTGACAGGTTTGCACAGTTTTTTGCTTTTGCTGCTGCAAAGCTAAGTGTCTTAACAGTTGTGTATGAAGTTCATATAATGCAAATAAGCTTTTTTTCTGATCTCTTCTGAATGTTTTGCATAATATAGGCACTCAATCCATTTGACTGACAGGTTGTCTTCACAAGATACTTTAAAAGGCTAAGTAATTCTTTTGGCCTGTTTCTAGAAAGAGAACATTGACTGTGTCTAGTGCTCTTTGAAACTAGGGCTTAGGCACTTAGATACTATGAGTCATGACAGGACCAAAACCAACTAATTTTGCCTAAATTTTATTTTATTTTTTAAAAAGATTTATTTTATTGTTTTTGACAGAGACTGAGAGAGAGCCAGAGACAGAGAGAAGGGGGGAGGGCCCATGGTAGTCTCCATAGTTGTATATTATCAGTTTTTGACATGGTTTCATTCCACACAGTTGGATGGGGGCTGTACTTGGTGGTAACTGGGCTGGGGGCCTCCCACATAGGAGGCATGCCCCCTTGAACCAGAGGCCAAACCGAGGGGCAAGAACTGGGGGTCTCCTGCATGGGAAGCACACCCCAGTTCAGCATATGGGTCTGCATGGGCTCGGCCAGGGATTCAATCCTCAGTCCCTGGGGCTGCAAAGTGCTTAACCCACTGAGCCATCCCAAGTTCCCCTTCCTGAATTTTAATTTGATGAATTTTGTCTTCAACATGATAATTATTGCCTTACTACTCTTTGTTAAGGAAAGAAAACAACTATGTAGAATGCTTAGTACAGATTTGATATCACCCCTCATTTGTTTGTATGTGGTTAGGATTATTTGAGTTCTGATACTATTGTTACTCAAATATTTGACACGTAAGCTATAGTAAAGGGGAAGTAAAACATAATTATTCAGGAAATTTAGAGTCCACAAGCCTTTTTGTCTCATTTTAAGTTTCAAAGTTCAGATCTTTTTAAAACACAGTTTTAACTAAAGTCAAACTGAACAAACTAATGTTATCTCTGTCATAAAACTGTTACAGTCATAGACAAATATTTCCTACAGATTTGACTACTTCCATTAACCACTCCTAAACAACTAGTCCTTTTTAGAAATAAAAAGTATTACAGGCAATTTTTTAAAGCCTCAATATATTGTGATGTTCTTGGCTCATAGTATCTTCAGAAATGCTTTCTAGTGACCTTAGATTATCTTTACAAATGTTTTATTTTTTTACTCAAATTTTTTATTGCTTTAAATTTTTTTTCTCTGAGGTTTATTATAAAATACTTTTATTCATTTAAATATCTCTCTTTTACCATTTATTTATTCAATGCACATTTACTGAGCACTAACTCTTTCTGGTGTAAGGTGAAAAGGTGCCTGCTTATAAAGCCATTTTATCTTTGCTTTGGGATGGTACAATGCATGAAAATCAAGCAAACGTTTCTAGAAAATCTTTAGTATTTATATATTGATACTTTAAATGAAATGCTGTGTAATGGTACAATCTACTTAAGATATAAAGAGATACATACAGCACTGCAAACCAAAAAAAGAAAAAGAAAAAGAAAAGAAAACAAACAAACAAACAAAACTCTTAACTGTGCAGGGTTGTTCATTTGGTGTCCCTGACTGACTTGTGCCCCTGAGTTAATAGAATAATATTTGATGATTACACGTAAGCTTTTTTAATGCCTTATCTTTATTCAAGCAAAGACCTAGAAGTTAAAAAATGTCAAGCTATTACTTTCAGGTTGGTTTGTGTGAAGGTGATGTCTTTAGCCTGCATTGTTAAATGTCAAATGTATTAATGAATTCTAATCGTGATCCTCATATTGATAAAAGCTGTATCTGTGGGTTGGTGATAAAACTGCAACAATTAGTATTGTTTTAACCTTTTATTATGTGAAATTTCAAACATATACAAAATAAATAGAATAGTATAATGAACTCCTATGTGCCATCATTCCACTTAAAATATTTAATATTCAGCCATTATTGTTTTATTTTTGCTTCTACTCACTCCCCATTCCAAATTGATCATTATTAATATTTACCTTTCCTTTTTTGTGATATATAAATTAAAGACATTGAAATGTACAAATCTTAACTGTACAACTTTCGCAAATAAGTACACCTCTCTAGCTCCACCTACGCTATGATCAGCAGTGGGATTTGTAGTTATTATTGTTGATGCTGTAATTTCTATAGTATTCATATGGAAGAGAGGGAAATTCTTCTTCCATCTATGCCCTGATGCTCAGGCCTGGTAGTTGGGTCTTATATATAGGCCTAAAGAACAATAGATAGATAAGTTTTTGCTTCCAAGTTAATAGCTTTTTAATATTCTCCTCAACTATTGATTCTAAAATGTCTCCTCCTTATGTCTCTTCAAGGTACTGGTACTGGGAAGAGGAGATAGCTGTCATGAATTGGAGGGATGAGCAGTGGAAAAAGCTCCAAGTCTCATGTTAATTCTCAGGGTTTTTCCCTTTGTTAGAAAACAGGTTACAATTAGTAAAGTGATCTATCCTAAGCTTTTACCTAACTGAGAAAATATTTGCTTTTTCTTTGAACTCTAGTAACTTGATTCTGAGCTATAACTTAGTAGCTTCATCATACCCTTAGATTTCTTAAACCTCTTAATGAATCAGGCAATTGATAAATTTCTAGTTTATCCTGGCATGTCTTAGTTTTGATTGTTGATGTTGCATCAGTATGGTTGAGTGGAGGGTGGGACATAGACTCTCTGGGGCATAATAGGGGCTCTGAGCAGAAGACAGTGTGGCTTAAAGAGGTTCTACTCTGCCTATGTTTACTCTATCTGGCTCTGTTCAGACTAACCAGTTCAAAGTACAGATCATTGCTGATTAATAAGCCCTTAACTCTATGAATCAGAGATGTTTGAAATAATTCTTTCCTCAGTTGCCATTGAAAATTATGAACACGGGGATATTTTAAAAATGAAGTCAGAATTCTTTACTTGTCAAGATATTGTTACTTATAGTCAGTGGCTATTTGCAAGGCTCATTATTATAATTCTGCAGAAAGCTGCCTATAACCCTATGTCACTCTTGAACAATCAAAATCTAGAGCTACAATAAGGGGGCTCTTTATTTACAAGGTTAATTCCTCCAATAATAATGTCTACACATTTCAGAGCTGAGGATTTATTGAACAACGCACAAACTCATTGAACATGCCATGTAAATAACCTTATTAAGAATGCAGTGAGAGTATATACATTATTATTCTGTTGGGTCAGAAGGGTAAACATCAACAAAATGAGGTATTTACCACTAAGTAGTCCAACTGATTTATTTCCCTCTCCTTTTCCATTTTGTGCCTTTGAAGCACAGTCTGCCTGAGTACTCTGTCCTCACTTAGGTATTCATTTAGAAATTCTGAATTCTAGAGAATGTAGGAACTGTCCCAGGGGACAACATCAGGGACTATGTGTTAACCAAAGTTCGATTTGAGATAGTGTTTCAGGTAAGAGTGAGTTGGTAGTAAATCTGCTTTTGTTTTTGTGCTCCAGGCATTTCTGTTAGGATTCAATATAATATATAATGGAGATCTTCTCCCAACCAGCATCAATGAAATTACTGATCTAGATATAAGTAATGACACAGCTCTAAGTAGAGACCAGAGCCAAGATGAAGCAGGATATACTAACCTTTCAGCTGTCTCCTCTATGGTCTGTATTTTTGGTTCAACTCCAAGTACTTAGAAGAAAGTTGAAGGAAGTTGCTGTTTCCTTTTCTGCCTAGACACAGCAATCAGGGTAGTGGTACCACAATGGGAAGAACTCCACTAGCCAAGTGGTCTTCTAAAACACAAGGTATGTCTTATATAATAGGAAATGCTGTATCAAGCTGTAATACCCTCAGGACCCTATTCCCTAGGGCCACTTAGCTAAGTAGTATATACTTTTTCTCATCCTTGATCACAATAGAATATAGTTTTAGATATTTTTAGGAAGATATCTGTGTCTTTCAATCTAGTAACAGCTGTTCTAATATTTCTTTACCTGACAATGATAATAATTATAGATTATTATTTTCTGTATTACAAGTATTATAACTTAGAGTGGACTCATGAGAAAAACATTTGGCATTATAATGATCCCCAAATAAGAGTCATACTGAGTGCATCCTACAAACTGTACATTTTTCTAAATAAATGGCTTGTTGAGTCTTATTCATTTGACTCATTCTCTGGTGCGTGGACAGAAGATGGAGTATCTCCCTTTCTTTCATCCAGCTCCTTGAGGTTCATTTCTGGCTCACTTGATCCTGTTCAGACTTATCTAAAGAGAAAGATGGCTTCTCAGCTTTTATTTTTCCAAATTTGAGCCTCATGGCAGAAGAATGTTTGTTTTATTTATAAATGTTTAACTTAAATTAGATAGCTATGTTGACCTAACAGAAGACTTAAAATCATATGTTGAAAGGAACAGGAATCTAACATTTTGGGAGGAGCAGGAGCACATCTTCTAAGTGGCTATGGATTCAAATTCATAAAGGGAGAAAAAGAGTTTAAATCAAGTCTAAAGCAGTTTTCATCAATGTGTCATCTTCTTAGTCACTGGTGATTCGAGTATTGTGACCCATTTCGTATGGCTTTTGTGGTGTTAAATTCTGTTGTAACCTTTACCAGCCTGCCCCAATAGTGTTAGCCTTAACTAGACAGAACAGTTGTTTCCAATTCTTTTTTTTTAATTTATTTTTATTTTTTTTAAAGATTTATCTTATTATTTTTGACTGAGACAGAGAGAGACAGAGAGAAACAGAGAGAAGGGGAAGGGCCCAGAGCAGTCTCCATAGTTGCACTTCATCAGCTTTCAACATGGTTTCATTCCACACAGATTGGTGGGGGCTGCGCAGGGTGGGAACTGGGCTTGGGGCCTCCAGCATGGGAGGCTCGCCTCCTCGAGCTAGGGGCCAAAGTGGAGGCCGAGAACTGAACTGGGGGCCTTCTGCATGGGAAGGACACCGCAGTTCAACATATGGGTCCGCATGAGCAGGGGCCAGGATTCGATCTTCGGTCCCCGGGGCTACAAAGCGAGCACTTAACCCACTCAGCCATCCCGACTTCCCCTGCTCCCAATTCTGAATATATATTTTTAAGTTTGAACTTTTGGGGAAGTAAAACTTCTCTTTAGTTGTCTTGCTGAACTGCTTTAACAGAGGCCTGGTTTGAGAATGAGAAGGTGTTGACTCCATTCCTTGCCCTGATGCTAACCAGCTGTTGGGGATATTGGATACTTAGCCTGTTGGGGCCTCTTTTCCAATTGTCAAATGAAGAAGTTGTGCTACTTAATTTAAGATTCCTTCCATTTTCAAATTCCTGCTGCTTGTTTTTAAAAAAAATGATTTTACTTTTTATTAATTATGATACTTATTTACAATGATTAACTGTCCCCTCACTTTGAAAATACTAGAACAGAGCCCCCCAAAAGTAAGTTTGTGATGGGACCTGACAAAACACATGATCTCCTAACACCTATATGTTGCTTTTATAATTTCTATGATCAGGTATGGCAGTCATGGAGTTGTATACTGTGGAACTCCTTTAAAGAAAGCACTTGCCTTTCAATTGCAAAGAATGCAGTTAAAGATCATCTCCAGCTATAGCACCTCACGAGCCATCTCAGTGTGTACTCTGGCCAGTCTTCCATGTGGTCCTCTGCAACCTGCCTTGTCATTACTACCCAATGTTGAACTTCTTTAATGTGCTATCATTGCATTAGAGATTCCCATTGGGTTACCCAAGATGTTTTCAGGTTTGCAGCACTCTAAGGGCTTTCTTGGCCCATTTCTGCTTTCTCCCTCCCTTCCTTTTGTGAATTTGGATCTGTGTTGTGTCCAAAAGCTTTTCCTGCTCCCTCTGCTTTCTTCTCTTTTGTCTTTAACAGGCACTGTTCATTCCTTATCCCCTCTGTACCCAAGTAGGCCTCTTGTACTCCTAATTACATCTCAATATTTGCCTCCTAGAGTAGCTGACCTGACACATCAGAGAGCCTATGCCAGGCTAGAAATTATATATATATTTAGGTTTATTTGAAAAGAAACTTTATAGTTACATTTTTGCTATTTTTTCCTCTTTTCTCTCATGGGATTGAAATGAACACCTTTGAAACTGGATAGGAGCTTAGGATCTTAATTTCAACATTTTGATTTCTGACAGATGAAGAATGAGGGAGATATACAGTGACTTGTCCAAGGTCATACTTGGTCTAATTAGTAACATGGCATTTTAGACTGTATTTCAGTGATGAAGTGGTCAAGACAGAAGTCTCTCACACCTCAGACCAGGCTTCTTATACTCAGTTCATCATAACTTATGGAACAGTTCAAATGTACAATGATGCCTTGGAATTCGAACTTATTCCATCCCAGAACCCTGTTCAAGTTCCAAAATATATGAGTTCCAAACTGTTTGCTTTCCAAGACAAGTTTTCCCCTTTTAAATAATAGAAACAGGATTAATCTGTTTCTGGGTGCCATGAACTCAAATTTTCAAAATGATTTTAACAGTAAATACACTGGATTTAAACTAAAATATTAATTTTATTAATTTTAAGGTAAAATATTAACAGGGAATAATAATATTTAAATAAAATATTAAAAAATAATTATGATGACACATGTGGATGCTTTAAGAGATGGAAGAGGAAGAAGAGTCATCTTCCACAATAACTTCAGGTGTCTACATTCTTTGTCTTTTAATGCCCTTTGCTATGGTACCACTTGTAGAGGGCTTGGGGTCACTGGTTGTGTTTGCTTTTGAGAACCAATGTTCCAAAGTTGTCTGATGTTGGTGACCTTTTTGCACTTTTCTGAAATGTTCAATGATGTTATCAAACAACTTCACACATCTGTCAACTAGGGCTTTATTGGGGTGCCACTTTTCAACAGCTGCATGGGTTTTTGAGCACATGTTAGGAAGGTCCTTGATTTCACCAGAAGGAAGGGCTCCAGGGTCTCTCTCTTCCTCTCCAGAATAAATTTCTTCTGAGATTTCTTTCTACAGCTGCTGGTTGAGGTGCTGAAGCTCTTTCATTGGTAGCTCAGTCTAGTGATCATCTACAAACTTGTTCACATCCTCTTCACCGATTTTCAAACCCATAGACTGGCCAAGAGATACCATGTCAGGAAAATCAGATGGTTCTTCAAAACCTTCTATGTCCCTTGCAGCAACACATTCAGGCCAGAGATTTTTCCAGGCATAGTTTGTTGTCCTCAAAGACACTTCCCTTCATGCCTTCTAGATTATTCCTAGGTATTGTAGGATATTGTACTGAGCCTTTCAGAACTCTTAGAGGGTCAGTTGTGTTTTGCTTGCAATTTCAAGACATCTTTGGAACATAGCCTTGGTGTACAGTTTTTTAAAGTTTGAGATCACCTGATGGTCCATGGCCTGGATAAGAGGAGTGGTGTTGGGGTGGGGCAAATATATTTTTTTTGATGAAGTTATATTCCTTCACAAAATATTCCTCTAAGGTTGGAAGATGCACAGGGGCATTGTGTAGAACAAGAAGAGCCTTCATTGGAAGATTTTTCTTCTGCAGATAGTCCTTTACTGCTGGAGCAAACTCTCCGTGTATCCATTCAGTGAAGAATTGTCTGGTAGCCCATGCTTTGACATTTGATCTCCACATAACATTTTGTTTGCTCTTAATTATGTTGTTCTTCTTAAAAACTCGTGGATTTTCTGAATGGTGCACTAGGAGAGGCTTGACTTTGCAGTCCCCACTAGCATTTCCGCACAGCAAGAGACTCAGACAGTCTTTCATTGGCTTGTGACCTGGTGCAGTTCTTTCTTCTTTTGTCTGGGCATTTTTTTCCAAAAGAGTCCAGTTTCATCACAATTAAAAACTTGGTCTGGAACATACCCTTCACTTATAAAAACTTCCTTGAACTCTTTCACAAATTTTTCTACTGTTTCTGAGTTGGAACTTGCAGCCTCTCCATGCATGACAACACTATGAATCCCAGTCCTTTAAAAAAAATTTTCAAATCACCCCCTATTGCCTTTAAAGTCTACCTTTTGATCACTAGTACCAGACATGCTATTCTCTAGATTGCTGTATAGAACCTCAGCTTTTTCACAAATGGTTGTTTCTGTTATCACCTCACCCGCAAGCTGTTTTTCATTAATCTAAACTAAGAGAAGTTTTTCCATTTCTTCCATATTTTTTATTCTTCTAGAGCTTAGTGTTGCAACTCTTCACCACATCAGCTGCTTTGATAGCTTCTTTATTTTTCAAAATCATAGAAACAGTCGATGTTAGTATTCTGAACATGACAATGAGGTCAGTCACACGTGTACTGTTTTCATACTTAGTGATAAGATCTTTCTTAACCTCAGTTGTAGCTCTAGAAGCTTTCTTCTTACTCTTATTGTTCTCATTGCACTTTTTAGGTCCCATGGCAAATCACTACTTTTTGTTATATATAAAAATAAAATAAAATAAATAAGTAACGGAGAGAGAGAAAAAGACGGCGGCATGAGAGGAAAACCCAGACACCTACCTGTGAAGGAACTTATGAACAAAAGGGAATCCAAGGGGAAACCCTGAGAAGCACCCTCAACTGAGAGAACCACACAACACAGAACAACACCCAAAGATTAGAGGAAAAAGGGGAGAGTGGGAGAGGAAGGGAGAAGGAGCAGTTCGGGGACAGGCACGCGGAGCGTGGCCCGGGGCTGGCAAAAACAAAGGGGGGTTGGGGGACTACAGTCAAAGTGGAGCTAGATTAAGGGTGGGCTGGAAGCCGAGACCTAGGGAGTGTGGAAGCCCCACAGGAATGTGGACAATTTAAAATCTGAACTCAAGGGGTGACACACGGTGCCCTAATCAGATCACAGAGCCTAAAGTGGAACAGGGACTGTGGAGCAGGGCGGCTGCTCTTCCCGGCAGGCGGGGTGAGAGCAGGGAACCAGCCCACAGCAACTTGGCACCCCTGATTTACAGAGGAGATACAGCTGAGATCCTAAAGTTGACTGTGAGGGAGCATTATGGACACACTCGATGGTTTGGTGGTTAAGTGAAGAGGGGAAAGGAGGGGAGAGGGAGACTAGGGGGTGGGGAGTAGGAATGGGCACTGGATTTATGGATATGGAAGGGGAGCTGATTCGGGGTGGTGGGCACATAACGAGATGCATGGGTGATGTGATGTGGACTTGTACATCTGGAAACTATCTAGTTGTTACCAATCAATGTCACCCCATTAAATTTAACACTAAAACAAACAAACAACCAAAAAGAAACAAGAGCAAAATTGACACACAATTAGCAACAAAAATCACTCAAGATACAGCTTCGGACAATGACTTAAGTAACAAAGTGTAAGGGTGGTCTGAAACATATGCATAAATCAAAGACTATAAGCAAGGTAACTATAGCAATGGCTTGGTTATACATTACGATGGGGTAGAGGTTGCAGCCTATACAATCTGAGATAGACTAATTCCCCCACACTGCTCTCAAAGTACAGTATACCTCACATGAACAATGAGTGGGCCTTCAGATAAAGATATGGGTTGTACAGTCAATACATCCCACATGAATAATGTGTTGGTGTTTGGATTCCAAAACATTGTTCAAATTCCAAGACAAAATTTGCTTAATTTTTAAATTCAGATTTCAAGTTGTTTGAGTTTGGTGGTGTTCGGATTCCAAGGTATCACTGTACATCCCCATCTTATTAAGTAACAAATAGGTTCTTCTTGGTGGTGTATTTTATAGTCAGAGATAGAACCTCACATAGTGAGAGGGTATTTAAGTCATGGGGCTTTTTCTAAGCTGCTCTCAATCCACACCTGACAAATCATGAAGGTCTCTTAAACCCCACCTGCTTGCACTAGAGTGACTAGAGATAAAAGGGTGTCCCAAAATTCACGCAAGAAGTAATTTTGATAGAAAACACAGATTTATAATGAAAAATTGTACATTTTCATTGCTCAACAATGAAAACGCATTGTTCTTTCATGTATTCTCCATTTTTAGTAACCCTGAAATGTCAGCTGTCACGCTGTCTTTTTTTGTTGGCAACACTTTACCACACAAATGACGCAAAATTCAAATCTTGCGTGAATTTTGGGACATACTTTATTAGCATTTGAAAAGGGTTCAGAGGAATGCTATACCTCCTATTGTTGGTATACTACAGGAATTTCTGATATAGTGATTTGGAACATACATTTCGATAGCAAGAGCAATATGTATGTAGGTGAGAGCAACTGTGCATAAAGCAACGATAGACAGAAAAGACTGGGGTTCTCTGCAAAAATCACATCATCACAGAGACCCAGAAGCAACCAATCCAGCACATAGATTGTGGTAACAGATAAGGTGAACTCAGTCAGAGCCAAGACCTGGGCAGAGAGAACGCATAACTACTTCTGCTGTAGGACGAGCCATGTCCAGGGGTGTGTGAGATCACACAGGACTTGATGCTTAGGGTTTGATACAATATAATCATCAGGGAACTCAGAATAATTTTATCTTTAAATTTGTATTGTGTACTCAAAATCATCCCAATAGGATGATGAAGCCTGCACTGGGGTCTTAGAGCTTTTATGTACATCTGGTTCTGCCTCCTGTCACCTTCCTACCTCCCTTGGTATGGTGCCCAGCCACCCACCTGCCTGCCTCTGCCCAGTGACTTCTGCTATCCTCTGTTCCCACTGGTGACTTAGGAATGGGTGTAGAGAGGACACTTGGGAGGGTCTGCACTTTCCCAGCAGGTATTCTCATTCCTGGGGAAGCACGGCATTAAAAGCAAATAAATATCACCCTGACATGTTAAGAGACTACAGAAGAATGGATAAAGCTTTCTCTTACCTTTTGAACAGAAGGGTCCATAGTTGCATTTTGCATTGAGCCCTGCAAATTATGTGTCTACCCTCACCTCAAGCTTTCATAAAAATCTTTGTTTGCAAGGATTAAGAATTCACAAAGACATCACTCTTTGAACATTGTTTTGTATACTATATAACAGATAAAGTATTAATGTATGGTTTATATGTAATGTATAATATAGTGCTATTTATAGTACCACCATAATTTCAAATCTTATTTCTCAGTTTTGTAGGTTTAGAAACTTCAGACTGATTCATGTCTGCCAAACTACAAAATCCTCACTGTAAGGAATCGACACCAGAGATCGAGTGGTTAATCAAATGTGAGCTTTTTTTGGGAGCACCCCCCGGGTGAGATTCAGTGGCCCCCAGAAGAAGATAGGGGCCAAAGAAGTTGCTCCTTGGGAAGGGAGGGGGCAAGTTTTATAGGGCTCTGGGGTGGGGAAGAGGTGGATCAGGTGGCCAATGGAAGTCCCGCCTTTGAAAGTTCCCAGGCAGGTTGCAGCCACTTGGCCACATCCTCTTTCCCTGGGGGCCCCAGGGTCACCGGCCTTACATTCCAACCTTTTTGGTATATAGGGGGTGTTGTTCTGTTTCAAGCTACTTCCTGCTGGACTGGGGTGACAAAGGGAGGTCGGCGGCCGGGGGTTTGGTTGGAAGCTGGGCATATGGATGGAGAAGCATTTGGTTGATAACAACTCTGGAGACTTCCTGCATGCGGTTGCGGAGAAACCTGAGAAAACGGGGGGGGGGGGGGGCAATCGTGAGCAAAATACAGATTGTAATCTATGGGCCCAAGATAGGGGCCAGCCATGTGATGAGGGTAGATCTCCACCAGTCAGGGAGAAGGGAATTAGATCGCTGATTCCTGTGGCACAATTCCTCTTCCAGTTCCTGAGAGGCAGAAAGACTGTGCCCCAGGGTGCCTCCACCTATGCCTGTAGCAACAAGGAAGGAAGCCAGAGAAATGCCCATGAACACAGGGAGAAAGACATTTCTCCTCTGTTGGGTGGAGGGTGGAGTTGTGAGCAGGAAAAGTTCATTCTGACTGAAGAGAGTGAGCTGGGGAATTAGGGTTACGGGGATACAAGGGAAGTTGGAGGAGGTACTGATGCTTTTAAGGAGGGTCTGATTACACCAGAAGAAGGCTCCTTCCAGTGCTGATAATTGGTTTGAGACAGTGATGGTCAGGTTGCAGAAGGGCGACGGGGAAGAGGAGCTGACATAGCAGAGGGAGAGATTTTGGAGGGTCAGTCCTGAAATAAGGGGATTCCCATTATGGGGGTGAGGGGCCAAGGGCCTGGAAGTATTGAAGGGTTGATGGAGAGGGACGGCCACCAGAAGGGGTCGGCCAAGGGAAGTTCAGAGAAAACACTCAGAAAGGTTACCTGCCCCAGTCAGATTCAGAAATTGGGTACCTTGATGGATGAGGGCAAGCCAGGAAAAGGGGTCTGCTTTACCTGTATCATCCCCTGGTTCAGAGGGGAGCTGCTGGTTTAGGGTGAGTTTTATTTTTGATGATGGAGCCTGCCTGGCAGGTATGGCACGATTCCTTGGATTGGTCATAAGGGAAGCAGAGGGAGGTGGGGGTCACCCCAAAGATGTTAGAGGCTGATTTGAGGATAGGGATGGAGATTAGGGCCTGACATACCACCGGCTGATAGTCTGCAGTGGCTAGGGATGGGACTGGGCCTTCCCATTTGCTGTCCAGAATTCCTGGACATAGAAGCGCCATCGGAAGGGATTGAGGGGTTGACGATCCTGTGGAGATCTGAGGGACAGGTTAGCTAGAAGGAAAAACAAGTAAATCATGTTGAGGGATGGAGACATGTCACAGTCCCCAATTAGAGAACACAGATTAGGGACAGACAGATGATTGAACTGCGTTCACAGGAGGTCCATTGGGTTGAAGCTGCAATGGCAAGGAGGAGGGATAGGATGAGAAAGACAATCCCAGTGGCTGCCAAACACCAGGGCAGGCAGATAGTGGTAGCAGGCATCAGACTGAGGGGGCAGGTCTGTTGGTTCAGGGACTGGTGAGGCAGCTGGACCCTGGTGGGAGAGTTTTAACCTGGTTGGGTTCAAGGGGTGGGATGACCAATTTCCCTGGTCAGGAGCCAATTCCAGGTGAGAGACGTGATACCAGGAAGGGTGGCCCAAGAGTTTGGCAGCAGTGGGGGTGGTGAGGACAACAGTGTGCGGTTCTGTCCACCGGGGTTTCAGAGAGCAGTGTTGGAGTTCCTTAAGAAAAACACTGTCCCCTGGTTGCAGGGAAAGAGAGGAGGAGTTGAGGCCACTGATCACTGGCAGGTGGCAGCCAGCATGTTCCCTGAGGAGGTGACAGAGCAAGAACAGGTAAGGGAGGTAGGAAGCCAAAATGAGGGGCTGAACTGGGAGGTCGTGGTTAATGAGGAAGGGCCGACTGTAGAGCAGTTCAAAAGGGCTGAGGCCAGGGGGGGCCCGGGGAGCCGCCCAAATTTTGGTCAGGGCCAAGGGAAGGAGATTGGGCCAAGAGGTCCAGAGCTGTAGAGTGAGCTTAGTCAAATGATCTTTCAGGATCCCATTAGCTTGCTCCACCTTAACGGAAGATTGGGGGTGGTAGGGGATATGCAGTTTCCAGGTGATTCGGAGGCCTTCCGAGACCTGTTGTACAACCTGAGCAGTAAAGGCCGGGCCATTGTCCGACTGGATGAAGGCAGGGAGACCAAATCGTGAAATGATTTGTTCTAGGAGGAGGGTTGCCACCATATCTACAGTTTCCTTAGTGGTAGGAAAGGCCTTGATCCAACCTGAAAAGGTATCAACCATAGTGAACAAGTATTGAAAATGTCTGACTTGGCATGTGGGTGAAGTCCATTTGCCAGTCCTCGCCAGGCTGATGTCCATGCATCTGATGAGTAGGGGTCCCGGCTGAGTAGGTGGGGCAGGCCGTATGGGCCTTTTGGATTAGCACCCCTTAGTCCTGGAAAGTGAAAGACAGGGTCCAGAAAGAGGAAAATTGCCTTCGGAACAATGTGTAGGGAGTTGTGGACATCATACAGGAGGGTTTCAGCCAGTGCCTGTGGGAGAGCAATGTTATTACCTATGAAGATTCAGCCCTTATCCGCCATATGGCTATTATGCCGTAACAAGGTGGCTGTTTCCTCGGGGGAGTAGGCAGGCTGAGTAAGGGTGGTCAGGAAAAGTATGGGGGCAGGGAAAGGACCTGAGGTGAGGGAGTGGGCCATGGAATCGGCCCGTGAGTTGCCTGTGCCACCGGATCCCTGGAGGATTGGTGCCCCCTGCAATGGATAATTGCCACTTCGGAGGGTAGCTGGAGGGCTTCAAGGAGTTTAGAGATAAGGGTGGCATTAATGACCGGTGATCCCTTGGTTGTTAGGAACCCTCTTTCTTTCCATAAGGTTGAGTGGAAATGGGTGATCAGGAAAGCATATTTAGAGTCCGTATAAATATTAACTCTCTGGCCCTTGGAGAGGTGGAGTGCCCAAGTGAGAGCTATAAGTTCGGCTTTCTGAGAGGTGGTACCCTCAGGCAGGGGGTTGGCCTCAAGTATAGAAGAGGCGCTAACCACTGCATAGGCCACCTTGCGACGGCCATCAGGGCCGAGCAGGGAACTGCCATCCACAAAAAGAGTGAGGTTGGGGTGTTCCGGGGGTGGTCAAAGAGACCCTGGTGGGGGGAGCTCAGGGCCTCAATGGCCTGAGGTCAGGAGTGTGAAGATTGGGATAGGTGAGCAGTGGCTGGCAAGAGGGAAGCCGGGTTAAAGGGAGGGGAAGAATGTAGGGAGATGGTAGGATTTTCAATGAACAGGAGATGGAATTCCTGGAGCCTGGAGGGACCTAAGAGGTAGAGACATTTGTGTCCCAAAAGATCTGTCAACCTGTGGGAGGAAAATACTGAGATAGGCAGAGCCAGGGTACGTTTTAAAGCTTCTTTTGTAAGCACGGCTGCAGCCGCCAAAGCCCAGAGACAGGGCTGCCATACCCGGACTGTGGGGTCCAGCTGTTGGGAGAGGTAGGCCACTGGCCGATGTGAAGGGCCCACGGTTTGGACCAGGAGGTGGGTGGCTATGCCATGGCATTCATCTGTGAACAGATTAAAAGCACGATCGGGGTTAGGTAGCGAAAGAGGAGGGGACGAGACCAAGGCATCCCTGAGAGCTGTGAAAGCTCGGCGGACGTCAGAGGGAGAAATGGGTGGTCCTGAGGGTGCGTCCTTGGCTGCCAGGTAGTGTGGTCAGGCAAGAAAGGCAAAGTTGGGAACCCAATGGTGGAAGAACCCAACCAGCCCCAGAAAAGAAAGAATCTGATCTGCCGTTTCTGGCGGTTGAAGCTCTCAGCTGGCCTGAGTGCGATCAGAGTTAAGGCTTTTGGATGTCGGGGTGAGACAGATGCCTAGATATGTGACAGAGGCAGAGGACAGTTGGGCCTTGGCTGGAGAGACTCAATGGCTATGTGAACCCAGATAATTGAGGAGAGAGGCAGTATGTGTTGGGGATGCATTCGGAGAAGGGCTGCATAGAAGGAGGTTATCCACATATTGAAGTAGAGTGCTTGGACTCAGGGGGCAGGAGGTGAGATCCCGGGCCAGGGCCTGCCCAAACAAATGTGGGCTATCCCGAAAACCCTGGGGAAGAACTGTCCATGTCAGCTGCTGAGCTGCATGGGTGTCTGGGTTCTCCCAGGTGAAGACAAAGAGGAAGTAAGAATCCGGGTGTAGGGGGACTGTGAAGAAAGTGTCCTTAATATTCAAGACAGTGAAATGAGTAGTGGACAAGGGTATATGGGAAAGAAGAGTATAGGGGTTAGGGACTACTGGATGAAGGGGGACCACAGCCTCATTAATGAGGCGGAGGTCTTGAACCAGGCAGTAGTTACCTGAGGACTTGTGGACTGGCAGGATGGGGGTCTTGCAGGGGGAGTAAGTGGGGATAAGGAGGCCTTGGCCAAGGAGCCAGGAAATGATAGGTTTAAGTCCCTTGCAGTGGGCCTCAGAAATGGGAAATTGAGGGCAAAAGGGAAATTTGGTGGGGTCTTTTAGCTGAATGCAGACAGACTAGTGGTGGGTAGCAATGATAGGTTTGGAGGTGCCCCAGACCTTTGGGTCTACTTTGTCTGGGGACAGTGGAGGATAAGGGGTTTGGGAGGTAATGGGTCCAGTTGTAGACTGAATGAGGGGGAGGAGGAAGTGAGAAGAGGAAGCTTTGGGTAAGAGCTGAAGCATGGCTCCCAGGCGGTGGAGAATGTCCCTGCCGAGAAAGGGGACAGGACAGGAGGGTATGACCAAAAAGGAGTGGATGGCCCTCTAGAGAGCAGGAGAGGGGAGATGTCTGGGAGGGGAGAGAGGGCTTCCCATTGATACCCATGATCGAGACCTGGGAAGGGAGGAGAGGCCCGGAGTGAGTAGGCAGAACACAGTAGGCAGCCCCCGTGTCCACCAGAAAGGAGATGGACTTACCCGCTACCTGCAGCATTACCCTGGGCTCAGCAAGGGTGATGGGATCCTCGAGTCTGGGCATCGTCAGTCATCGGCCAGCCCCAGGAGTTCGAGCAAAGCCATCGTCTGGCCTGCCTGCCCCCACATAGAATCATGGAGGGAGGGGTGGCCAGGGGGCAGTCGCTTTTTCAGTGGCCCAGTTGCTTGCAAGCAGATCAAGTCTTGGTGGGTGACCTGGGGCAGGGGCACTGGCGGGACCAGTGGCCTTCTTTGCCACATTTGAAACAGGCTCCAGGAGGAGCGCTGTGCTGCAGAGGTTTCCTCAGGTTCCATCCGCTGGAACCAGCAGGCCTCAGAGCAGCTGCTAGGGCTTGGGTTTGGAGCGCCACCTTCTGTTGCATCCGAGCCTGACGGCTGGATTCGATTACTTCATCTTGGGCAGAAACATTTTAAATGCCATATTTACCAGGTCTCGAACAGGGGCCTGGGGTCCCTATTTTGCCCATTTAATATCAGGGGCAGATTGAGTGCTAAAATGGGTAGCCAGTACCGTGGCCCCTGCCAGGGCAGCCAGGTCCAGGCAGGTATAGAGGGTTAGAGCCTCAGTGAGGTGGTTAAGAAAGACTGCCGATTTTCGTCCGGGCTTTGAGTTATTTATTGGTTAGTTCGAGTGGGGGTGATGGCAGCGGCAGGCGGGGAGGTCCGGCCTCCCCGGAGTTGCCATCTTTATATGAAGGGAGGGGGCTTCCCTAAGGCGGGAACCACCATTTTTAACAAAGGGGAGTTAGAGGAACTAACTCAAGGGAGGAGAAGGAGTAGTAGGTCCAGAGGGGGCCGGTGGAGCAGGCTGGGTTGGCCCGAAGTATGGAGGAGGAATGGGAGAGTCAGGTCTGAGAGGAGAGGAAGTGAGAGTTTCTGGGGGTTTGGGAAGCAGTGAGGGGTCAGAGTTCAGAGAGTGGTTGGTTGAGAGAGGCAGAGGGAAGGACAGGGAGAAGGACGGGAGGGCAAATCCCAGAGTGTCGTGAAAAGTGCCCGAACATAAGGAACTTCCGACCATTTGCTCATCCGGTGGCAGTAATTATCAAGATCAGTGAGGATGTTGAAAGCCAAAGTCCTTTTGGGGGTCCATCTGGACTGATTATCCAGAGGATATTGAGGCCAAGCCCGAGTAGAGAGAAACAGGAGCCGTTTATGGTGTAGTTTCTTGGAGAGTCCAAGATTGGTAAAGTTAGTGAGGAGACACCCCAGGGGCGTCTTCGGGTTGGATTTGGACTCGGTGTTACCCAGGGCTAACCGGTCTCAGAGTGGCGAGAGAGAGAGAGAAAGACAGGCGTCCTCGATCCCTGGTCTCTGGCCACAGACAGAAACAGAGAGGTGCCTCAGACTTGTGAGTTCACCTCGCCAAGAGAACAAGCGGGTGGCCAGGACGTCTCCATGACCACCCAGGTTCGGAGGGAAGACAGAGGCATCTCTGACACGGCTGTGGTTAATTACGAACAGGTAGCTCGGAGACCTGGTAGGCCAGGGGAAGGAAGGACTTACCCTTTTGTAGGACTGCCGGATTGAGTGCCTGGTCGGCGGCCCTTGGTCATTCCCAGAAGGGAGAGGAGCAACTCATGGGGTGACCCACGGAATCTAAGATTTCCTCCCGGGTTTTGTCCCCAAATGTAAGGAATCAACACGAGAGATCGAGTGGCTAATCAAATGTGAGTCTTTATTGGAAGCGCCCCTGGGCAAGATTCAGTGGCCCCTGGAAGAAGATGGGGGCTGAAGAAGTCGTGCCCCGGGAAGGGAGGGTGCAAGTTTTATAGGGCTCTGGGGTGGGGAAGAGGCAGATCAGGTGGCCAATGGGAGTCCCGCCTTTGAAAGTTCCCAGGCAGGTTGCAGCCACTTGGCCACATCCTGTTTGCCAGGGGTCCTGAGGCCCACTGGCCTTACACTCACGAGTTAATTTTTTTTGAATTGATAAGTGGGAGAAAATACTGATGTTGGGGGATCAGCACATTTTCTTTCTAGGAGAGAGGTCTACTTGGGAAATCAGTTAATTTTAAGAAAACTCACATAAAAAGGAATATAACTGCTAAGAAGACTAAAGGCTCATACCTGCCAATTGGGGTGTCCTGTTCTATGGAGTATGCTAGAGATACAACTACACAATATTTAATTTGCAACTCTTATTTACCCAGAATTTACCCTTAGGAAGGCCTGGGTGTTGCAACCATACAGTGTATAATAATATAGCTTATCTTCAGTTATATTTAGCTAGTATTCCTCCAATGAGATTTTAGCCTATATGTCATTATTCACATTCGCAACACATTTGTAGGTAATCTTTTAGGACGATTACCTTTGAAATCGCTGATCAAGTATGTTGGTAATGATTAGCTTTGCTTTCATAACTTTACATTTACTTACCTTCTCCTCAAATTCTAGGTAATTTTGACTAGCTTTTTATAATAGAACTTATAAAAATTGCTACATTCAGCAGTTTTTAAAAAATAAACAATTTTTACTATAAACCATAGTTAAAAACATAAGGAGAATGGATAATTAATTCTAGCCCCTCTCTAATCTTTAAGTGAAATCTGTAAGAAGTACATTTTTCAAATATGTATGGTTGTCAATATATTCATTTTGTTTACATAATGAGATGATTAGATTAAATTAATAGTGCAAATATTATCAGAAGTGTTCAATATCAACTCCATTAAAAAAAAGAATACTTCTTGAAGATATATTTTTTCATATCTAAGTGGATGATGCTCAACAAATCTACTCTGCAGGTTCTGTGAAGTAAAATGCCATTAAGGTGCAGTCCTCCCCAAATTTAATTTGCTGTCAGTACTCACATAATACAGATGGACAATTACTAAAGTCCAGTCTTTTAAAGTTTTCCAGTGAACATATAATGCAGAACACTGAGGATTTAATAGTGTTCTTATTCAGAGGTTTAGGAAGAACTAACACTGCTTTTGAGAGAAGTCTTAGTCTTACCTAACTCAATTGCTCTTAAGTGGAGCAGAAATACAATAGTTATGTAAAAATAGAAATGTCTTTAAATATACAGCTAGGAGCTAAGCCATAAAAAATCAGTTCATTAAAAAAAACAAAATGTCTTTATTTCAGACATTTGTAAAACCCTGAATTTCAGACCGTGTGAGGCATTTGCATCTTGACCCATCTTAATCTTGCTCGGTTGCATTTCTTAAAACTGAAGGAGAACTTATCTCTTTGGAAATGAAGAGAAATGACTTAGGATAAGTATCAGTAAATTACTCTTGCCTATGGAATTTCCACATCTTTCTAAACTTGTATTGTAATTATAAACTGACTACTAAATTTGTTTGTTTCAGCAATTCCCCTCTTGATTGTGAGGTGAGAGCTCAACTGTGGGTCCAAATCCAATAAAGTTTTATAGATAACCTTGCAGGATCATGTGGTTACTGTGTGGACATTCATCTGTCCCGTGCCTCAAAGAGCACAGGACAAGCTGCACAATACTTAGGACAAGAAATCACTACTGAGATGATACTAACACCATCTATTGGATAGCATATAAATTATTTTTGGGAATTTGTTATATCGGTATAAAGCTCATTTTCCAGATGACTGATTACACTCATAAAAGCAATCGTTTTAACTGTGTTTTCTCTTTGGTTTAATTTCATGTTTGACAATTTGGCAAGTCCCCCATTCAGTATGAGTTATGTTTTCTTTTTCATCTTGACTGTATATTGATATGAATGAACAGCAGTACGTCGGACTGTTCCCATAATCTGGCTTTTAGCATTTACAGACTGAACAATTATTTGTGTGTTTCCACTCTGAGGTCATGAGGCTATTTTACTTTTATACTCAAGTAATAAGTAAATATTTTCTTAGAGTGTAGTTGAGAATCAGTATTGGGCAAATGCTTGTTTTTTTATTTTTGTCTTTGTTACTTTACAGATTATTATTTAAATTATAATAATTTTCATCCCACAGTCTTCCTTTAAACCTGAAATTCAGAACGTAATAGAAGAATTTCTTTCAAAAGACAAAAAGATGCTCAAATGTGTGTATGTGTCTGTTAATATAACAGGTTACTAGCTACTCTAATATTTCATCCTCTCTCGCATACACACAAACATCATATATCACTCATTTCTAAAGCCTGTTAGGCCTCTGATGGTATAAATGAAGTGAACTTTCAGCAACCTAACACTGGACTTCAGAAATGCTAAAATCACGAAACCACTTACAGTTTAATCCCCTCTCTCTGTGAAGAATTCTTTTTTGGTGAAACTAAGAGTTGCTGTTTGGCACCTAAAAGTGCATAGGAAACCCGTTGAGTGAAAATTGGCCCAGGAATCCAAGTTCTGAATAGATTACTTGTTCATGAAAGGCTTGTGACATCTGCCTATGTCCAGAAAGAGGGTAAAAGGAATGGGAAGGATGGTCAGATAAGAACAACAACAGATTTCTGTAATATTTCAAAATGTAATAACATTTACCTTCCAAAATATTTATTGAGCAAAAATAAAATTATTTGACATAATTGTTTATCTGAACATGGTTAACACATGCTTGTATAGACTTTTAAAGGACGTCAGATCCTGTGAGAGATTTGTATCTGTATACTGTTTCAGTGTCCCACGTATATCTATCTATGTTCATTGTGGGGAAGAAATACACTGGGCTCAAGTAACATAAGGTGATTGCAAAAGTTTGTTTCATGTGGACAAAGTATTTTACTGTGGAATGAAAAGATAAGAGCTAGAGAAAAATTGGATTCTACTTTTCCAAAGAAAAGAATGTAAAAGACTTTACCCCGTAGAATTAGCAGATGGGCTAAATCCCCTTGGGATACAAGGGCTCAATTCAATACTGATTTGGAATTATTCATTCAAAAGATTTGCTCTCTTCTGAGAATTTAATAAGCTAAATAAGAATAAACTGTCATTCAATTTGACCATTGTAATGTGTTTAGTAGAATTCAAAAGAGTTATTAAGGTAGCTTTTTATGCTTGGGAAAATAGTAACAGCACTACAGCACTCATATTGGCTAAGGCTGGTGTAGGTCCTTTATTATACTGAGAAAGACAAGTGACTCTGACTTCAAAAACTTCAATATAAGCAAGTTTGAGACTATTCTCTGCATATGATAAACCTGGGTGGACAGTGAATATGTGGCAGACCAGAATTAAGCCTTCAAAAGACTCCTTCAGCCCAAAATAATGAGTTGACTTAAATAAAAGAAAGGTTATTGTGAATAAATATATGCTCCTTCATTTCAAGTGCAGACAAATAACTAAAAAAAAAAAAAAAAAAGAATTGAGAAGTTATAAGATAAGGGAGATGAAGTTTAGCAGCAACATATATATATAGGGTAAGCTTGCTGTATTAAGGTTCTCCAAAATACACTGTTATACAGTAGACTCTCCATTAACAGCAACTCAAGCATCCCATGCTCTCAAGAAATCAGGAAATACTACATTTATCTGGTATTAGTGCTGGTTAATTGAGAGTCTACTGTAACTAATGCTGGCTATGTGGAGTGTGGTTAGAAGGTAAAAAGAAATTGTTTTTAAATTATGAAGGAGAAAAATTGATTAATACTGTTTTATTTTTTAAAAAAAGTTCAGGGTGTGAATTCTTTTTTTGTATATATTGTACTTTTATCTGAAACTGATATGTTTCAATAGGTTAAAGCCATAGATTAAAAAACTGGAAACCATTAATTTTGTTTTTTTATTCCTTTTCCTCTGTTTTGGTAGAGTAATGCCACCAAATACCTTCCTAAATATGTCATAATGTAACTATGATATAATCAATCTACTTTGAAATAATTATAATAAAACTAAAATTAAGATAGTACATCTGGACTTACCATTTTTACCTTCAAGATGTGATACTTTTTCATAAGATAAAAATATATACATAAAACTGATGCTGGGTCTAATGAATGTATAAATGGGCATCGGAAATTGACTCTGTAATTTGGGAAAATGCCATTGCTGGTTAATTGGGCAGTCCTGCTCCCAAACAACAAGATTTTAGAAAGAAACTATTTCTTTTTTCTCTAGTAAGAAAGTACTAGTGACTTTTCAGATTTCTATACATGGTAGCAAAGCATTAGCTTAAAAGTTTAATCCAGTCCAATATGTGCAAATGAAACAGTATATAAAATTGGATGGCTGCAAATAAAAACCTTAAATGGCTCTTTTCCTAAAACACAGGAAATTCTGGCAGTGTTGCATAGCGTATTTTGTACAGCAATGATCTTCTGAACGAATGTAGCTATCGCTGCCTTTAGGCAAGCTTTGTGCTAATTGGACATGGTTCCAGATACTTGCTTGATGTGCCCATACACCCATTCACCACATGGCTCGTATTACTTATTTACATTATCTTCCCGTACTGTGGTCCTTGAAGTTTATTTCCCGTTCTAGAAAAAAGAGTAGTGCTCCATTTAAGTAAGGAGTGCAGGGCCAACTCCCACCATTATAGAATGTGTGTCGAAACTACTGCAGTAGCCTGTTTCTGGCTTAGAAATTTCTTAGAATCTTTTGTTTTAAAAGGAATGGCCCTGTGCTATTATGATAATAGAGATATCATTAGAACAATTTTTCCTACCATTATCCAGTTTGTGGTTTTCAACAAAGATTTGCTGGAAATACAAACCACAATTTCAATGCTTTTATTGGTAAATAGGACTATATTGGTGAACTGATACAGTAATAGCACTTTTATAACCATCAGCACTGCAATTACAATTATTTTACATTTAGTGTTTTTGACTACCCATTTCCAGAAATAAGTGTGCTTGAGGAATCCAAGAAACAAGGAAATGCCTTGTAGATCTAAGGATGACTTAAAAGCTTTTTAAAAGTTATTCATTATTATATACCTAGTAAAGCTAGTTCCTGGAATTGATCATCTGTAAATTAATACTACCAAGAAATTATGGAACTACAAATACTGAAATAACCGTGAATTCTTCATTGATAGCAACTAGAATATATCAGTAAATCTTGAATATAAGGGGAAATCTATAAAAGTACCTGAAAAAACAAACAAACAAAAGCTTAATAATCATGTGATATATAAGCAAAAAATATATCAGTATTTCAATATTCCTTTGGTAACATTTTTTCCCCTTTTGTGGTACAATAATACCTTCAATACAATAAAACGGAAGCCTTGTGTCTCCCTGCTAACATCAACTAACAATTTATGCTGATCAAAAAGCAAGGCTAATTTATTCGGTTTTTAGGCTCTTGAGAGTAGATGTAACATGGCTAAATAACTTGTTGAGCTGGGAAATTGATTGTACTTATGTATAAATCTTGTTCGGGCCCTCTTTCAAGTGTGGCTGAATCTGTTTCTATAAATTGTCTACAATGCTGCGTGGCCTGAAATCCTATTAGGACATAGAGCCAATTTATTTGTGTGTAAGAATACATGGACTACAGCTGATTTTGTAAGTACCTGAGAAACTCTCCTACAATTCATTTCTGCAGTAAGAAAGCTTTTAGGCTATAGATACAGCCACATGCTATTGAAAATGAAAAGTAATTTTGGTGAAGGATGATTTATGAGGTCAAAAACTATCTTCTGGCTGCTAGATTAATTAGTTATATCAATCAAAAAAATATATAGTGAGTTTCTTTATATCATTGAGTTCAGGTTCATTTCAGAACAACTCTGAGAGTGAACCTGAACATTTGAAAGCTACAAATTTCATCAAGAGTGGAGGTTTAGAGATAAAAAATTTTATATTTATTTTATCATACAATTTTTTAGTGTGAGGCTAAAACTTTGTTTTAATAGAAAACTATTTTAAAACTGGGCTTAACTATCTTTTCCTTTAACTTTGAAAGAAAAAATATATCCCTACTTTCAAATTGTAAGAGATATATATTCTCTGTAATTT
>PVKE010021747.1:0-26213 GCA_004027555.1 Craseonycteris thonglongyai
GAGCCGGGATTCGATCCTCGGTCCTCATGGCCTCAAAGCGAGCGCTCAACCCGCTGAGCCGTCCCGGCTTTCCCTATCCTAGGTATCTTGTATAAACTTGACATAGTGTAGATACCCAACAAAGGCAGTAAAACAAAATGAATGAATGAATACATGCTTACCCATCAGATCTAAGTTATTCAACTAATTTAAGTGAAGTATGTCATCAAGTTAAAATATTAAAACATTTTCAGGAATTCCTAAAATATTAGAGGATTACAGATACGTCATATGACAGGAGATGCATAAAAAGTGCTAGTTTTTCAAAATGCATGTAAAGGTGGATTTAAGAAAACACAAACAGATTAACTTGTCACTGACTAGTAGAAAAATTTAGGAGCATTTTAAAGACAAAGAAATGATCATCGAGAAAAGCAGTTTTTCAAATTGTAAATTCTAAAAAACTCTCTCTTATTTGAGCATTTGATGAGTCTTGTATAATGTTCATGTAAAAAGAGAAAAACATTAGCAGAAAAGTAACGCCAATTAGACAAATTTGTAGTTGGTTAATTTTATGCACTACTAATGAATGTATCAAGATTAGTCTAGAGGGAGAATACCGATCACTTCTTTCCTGTTTAACGGTTGTACAAATTACTTGATAAAGGGCCATAAGATAAATCTATTGAATACATACATCCACTCAATAGATAGCTATTGAGCACTTACTTTGATTTCTCTTGAGAAGATTATTGTAGTAAATAGCTAATTATACTACAGTGTATTGGATAATATCACAGATTCTGAAGCAGAATCTCAAAAGACTGACTTAGAAATCACTGTTGTTAGTAGAGCCTCAAGTAATCCTTATTGTCATTAGATAAGACTTAGGAAACTGGTATATGACACAAGCAAGTTCTAAATATCTTGATCAAAAATAAATAAATAAATCTAAAGAAGAAGAGCAAATTTTAAAACACCTCCACTGGCAAAGACAATGGGTTGAAACCTAAAAAATGAAATGGAATGATTAGTAATGATAAAATATGATAATAATTGAAGTCAAGCAAGTATACAACAAAATAATGTACAGGGGCTATCCAGCCATGAAATAAGAAAAAATAGAGGTAATTTATGGCTAAATTTTTTCTGGACAGCCTTCGTATGTGACCTGGTTTGATAGGCCTATTAAAAGGCAGGTATCTCCACATCTGGTTCAACCTACTATTGTTACTATGTAGTAGATATAGAGTATGACAATAGCAATAGAATTTCTTTTTAGAGCCTCAGTGTCCTCCTCTATTTAATGGGCATAATAGAACTTCCCATAAAGAGTATTGTGGGATTTCCAGCTATGCTTGTATCAGAGAAAATTAAATGATATTATTAAATAATCTCATCCAATATTTACTGAGTGACTACCATATTCCTGTGATAGGCTCTGGATACATGTAAAGCACTTGACAGAATGCTTAACACACAGTATATGTACTAAAAAATGGTAGCTTTTACTATTATTAATTCCAGTTGCAATGATCCTGGTTATCTGTCCTGCCTCAAGAGACAGACACTGCACCTGCTTTTTAAGGCTCAACAGTTGGAGGGTCTGTGCGTGGGATTTTGTAGTTAACACATCATAAACCTCTTCAGAGCTCTTTCCTTATCGGGAGTCATTGAGAATTCTAACCAGAGACACACTCTCAGGATGATGTCTGCTGCTAGATATTTTAGGAAAATCAAGTGTTTTTAAATTCAACTCACAATTAGTCCATGACTAGACCAGCTTTCATTGAAAGTTTTCACTGCTGAACTTCCAAGCATTGTTAGTCTGTAACCTACAATCTAGCACTTGATTTTACCATCTTGGAGTAGAAAGAACTCTTAAGATTATCTTAAAATAGATTATAAGCATGGGCTTTTTGAAGTCAGGCAGTCCCATATTCAACCCCTATCTGAACTTGGAAGAGTTATTTTGTTTCCTCTGGCATTCAACATGGTGCTGTGAAGATTTAATGAGATTACACTTGTAGCAGGAACTCACTGAATGGTAGTGGGCGACAGCATCATCAGAAATAGGCTGCTCACTGGTTCACAGCTGGCTGTTATAAAGCCCTTCACATACTGAGTCAAAATTTTCCCTCCTCTACCTTGGTTTTCCCAGTGGTCTAAAACCTTCCCTCTGAAGATACATAGAGTCAGTTCACTTCCTACCTTTGTCTAGGAAATCTAGTTGAAGACAGCAGTGACATCTCCCTAGTGTGATTAACTGTCTGGTTTGCCCACGACTTTAGGGTTTCCTGGGATACAGGACTTTCAGTGATAGAATTGGGAAAGTTCCAAGCAAAAGAAGGTAATTGTCTACCCTCATCTCTGTTTTTCAGAATAAATACCCCCATGGTTTCAGATATTACTTTTATGACACATTGTGTGGCCCTCTTATCATCCTATTACGGTATACCTCCCATAGATCTCAATCTTTTTTTTTTTTTTTTTTGTCAATGTCCTCTGTATGGCACACACAAAAAAATCAATACTGCTTTATAGATGTGATGGGAGAAGCACTTAGAAGTAGTTTCTCTTGTGATAAATGACATTTGTTTTTCTCTTAGTCCCCATCTCAGGAGTAAAGTTTTTGTAAATTATTCTCCTAACTTCATGGGTCAGCATATGCAAGCTCCTCTTGCTTATCAATTCTTTGTTGTCTGTATTCCCTACTTTTATTTCTCTACCCATAGTTAGCCACTCGTTCTAATGTGGGATAGATTGAATGAGGGTCTGTGTCATTCTCAATCACGTAGTTGCTTTTTATACATATATTTTTCAATTTGCATAAGTGATATTATATTATATACTTCTCTCTCTCTCTTTAAAATTTCTTTTATTGTTTTTGACAGAGACAGACAGAGAGAGAGAGAGAGAGAGAGAAGGGGGAGGGCCCAGAGCAGTCTCCATAGTTGAACATCATTAGTGTTTGACATAGTTTCATTCCACAGGTGGTGCAGGGCCGCACAGGGTGGGGACTGGACTGGGGCTTACCGCATGGGAAGCATGCCTCCGAGAGTTGGGAGCCAAATCAGAGGCCTCCCACATGGGATGCTCACACGGAACTGCACTGAGTGCCCACCACATGGGAAGCACACTCCAGTTCAGCATATGGGTCCACACGGGCCGGGGCTAGGACTGGGACTTGATCCTCTGACTCTGGGGCTACAGAGTGAGCGCTCAACTGGCTGAGCCATCCCAGCTTCGCCATACTCAATCTTTTTTGCACAAAAGGCTGTTATTAAAATCTGCCCATATCATCATGTAGACGTCTATTTCCGTACATCTAACTGATACATAATATTCCTGAGTGTACATCCACGTTGTTTTATAAATCCATCCCCTCAGTGAGAGTGAACTGGTGATCTCTTATTCCCAGCTGTATATATAATATTGTGATAAACATCTTAAATTCGCATCCCTCTATGAGACGTTCTCTTGGATTGGTTTTAGTTGTCAAAATCTGCTCAAGCTAGTTGAGCCCCAAAGGTAACTAATAGAATTAGTTATTTTTAAATGATTGGAAGCAAGTAGGGTCTAAGCTGGGCTTCCAAGAATGATTTCCAGAATGACACAGCATTACTGGTTCACCCAGGAACAATGCCCCTGCCACCATCAGAGGCTTGAGAACCTAGACACTAGCACCACCTCTCTGAAACCAGGATTCAAGAAGAGGATGTCCATTGCCCAGCTTCTCAGTACTCACCATGTTAGGACTAGATATTAAGACCTCTGCTACACCTTCTGCAAAATAAATTTGAAAAGTTTAAAAGTCCCCAGGACCATACATACCAGCAAAAAATAACAGACACAGCGGAAACAAGACCTCTGCCTCATGATAATCACTCCCACCTTCCAAATATCATATGTGTACATTTTCTTAAAGGACTCATGGCTTGAATGGCACCTGAGCTATAAGGCATCTGGAAAATATAGACTTATACCTTTCTATTACCTAGTGTGCAAAAAGCCGTGTTCTATCGTTAGGCAAAGGGAAGTGGAATAAACGAATCTACAGAATTTACCACAAACCAATAGTGGGACAGATGGGTCATGTGCACACAAATATCCTTTGTCCAAGTGGTGCCACGTTGCTCTCAGGAATGACTACGCACGTCTGTGCATTGTAGTGCGTGAGGATTTCCCGATCTCCTCTTCCCTCGTCACACTCAGTCTCACATAGCTAAAAGTATTTTACCAGTCTACTTAGGATGTCAAAGTAAAAAATACAGTTTTTAGTGGCCCACTATCCCATTGGTGTTGATTTAACTTGATTTCTTACCAATTTTTCTATTGTTTTTGACATGAGCTGCTGCCAGACTAATTCTCCCCAAGCCAGTATTTCCATTATATACGTGAGCTTAAATTCTGGTCTTGTCATTTATTATTTTAAAATTCCATCTATTAGTGCAGTGCCCTGGTCTATCTGGATTTTTTTTTTTTTTTAATTTAGTCTGCTCTCTATTTTTTGTTACCACTTTCAACTTTGGGAGAGGATAAGGAAAGTGAAAGGGTGTTAAGTTTCTATTTTACACACAGGCAACTGAAGCTAAAAGAAGCTAAGGAACTTGCTCAAGGCCACTCCAGGATAAGTGGAAGAGGTAGGAACCAAGTTTGTCTGAAGGCAAAGTCTTTCACACACAGGATTATAGCATGCAGTGCATGGGGTATCTGAGGAATAATCCAGACTCCTTTCAGTTTAACAATGTTAAACAATATTTCCAGAATTACGAGCGCTGTCCAAAAAATATGCCTCTTTTCATATTTTCATATTGCATGGCTGGACACTTTCCAGACAGCCCTCACACAATAGTCCTTTTTCTGGCCTTTGTAGATAAGCCTAAGGAAAAGACACCTACTAGAAAAAAATGTCAAGACCTTGAAAGATATCATTGCAAAATGATCTTCTCATCAGAAATAGTTTGTGATGGGAAAAGTGTGTTTTTCTATAACCTCCACACTTTTGCACCTGCTGGTCACTAGAAATCTCCTTTCTCCATCTGGACAATTCTTTTTCATCCTGCAACACTCCATTCAATGTGATCTCTTCTGTCTGCTCTGAGCTACCCTCAAGAGATTCAAATCTAGGCACTTCAGTTCCAGAACCCTTCCTGTTGACTCTTACACACAAAAACTAGTGTGGGAAGAAAAATAAAAACAGACACATAGTATGATGTGATTCATTTTATAGTGAACTATCACAAACGCACACAGAGAACACAGGAAGAAGCCCCTGATTCAACTGGGAGAGTCACAGAAGATTTTCAGAGGAAGTGACTATTGAATTGACTCCTGAAGAAGGGGCAGGTTTCACCAGGTCGGCAAGGTGGGAGAGAATTTCAAGCAGAGGGAACAGCAACAGCAAGGGCAGAAGGGAGGAAGGAAGAGCACCATTCTACTAAAAACAGCGATATACTCTGCCCACCAAATATCAGTCCATGAAAGGGTGGAGTTTCTTTTTTTAAGTAATCTGAATCTCAGAGATCATCTTTGTGGTAAACTTTTTTAATTACTTTTTGTTTGTTTGTTTTTTCATTTTTATTGTTTTTGACAGAGAGAGAGAGAGAGAGAGAGAGATACAGAGACAGAGAGAGAACTGAACTGGGGGAGCTCCCAGTTCAGCATATGGGTCCTCACGGGCTGGGGCCAGGATTCGATCCTTGGTCCCCGGCACTGCAAAGTGAGCGCTCATCCCTGCTTCCCCGGTAAACTTTTAATTTACACTTTAAGAGAGAAAAAACAGCTTGTTATCTAAATCAATCAGTGATATAGCTAAGATTAAGGGTGTTTCCCAAAATGTTCTGATGATAAGAATAGTCTTGGGCTCTTATTAAACACACAGCTTGCCTGGCTCCCTGGAGCTTCTTATTCAATGAGTCTGCGATAAAGCCAAGAACTGAGAATATTTAACAAGTACCCCCAGGAGATCCTCATCATCAGAGATGTTTGGCAAACACTAGACTAGCTTGGGCCCTGGAGTTCAGCGCACCTCCTACAAATCTCTGCAGAGGAGATAGACTCCAGCACAACCATCAGGCTCCTGGTTAGTTAATAATTGAATTGTGCGAATCACCACTCCGGAGAACTTGAGGATATAGTTCATTAAGGAATGTGACTTGTGAAGTCAGCAACCTTGTACCATGTTTCTCTTTGTAGACCCACTGCCTGGCATTTTTCCTACAGTACCTCATCTAATCCCCTCAACAATCCTATATTTTCTACATTACACAGATTTGGAAATCAAAACTCAAGAGATGCAGAGAACTTGTAGGTCATGAAGCCTACAGCCAAGTTGGAATTTGAAACCCAATCCCTCTGAATCCAGAGCCCATGTTCTTCCTATTGTCCTGACTTCCAGAAGGGTCTATGGTAGGTTCTGTCCTTACAGAGTCAATTTCCAATATATTAACGACTAGCCATAGTTGAAGTCTGCAAGCCTTGACTCAGGATCTTTCCACTTTTGGTTGATCTTTCTCTGACCTCTGCCCTCCCACCCCACCTGCTTTACCCCAAGAGGTCATCCTATTTGCTCCTTTCCACTCTGTTGCAATTTTCCACCCAGAATTATTTGTGGCTATAACAAGCCAGGCCACGCCAATGTCTGGCATTAAAAGAAGCGTGAACCTTCATTCCTGAGGTAATGAGACCTTTTTTTTTCCAAGTTCCTTCCTCCAAAGTTCATGAACTTAATAAAAAATAAAATAAGAACAGCTCTATTACAGCCCAGACCTCTGCTGCAGGAAGCCAGGGCTGATTAGGTAAAGGCAGTGCCTGGATGAAAAAGAAAACAGTTTCATAGATCAGCTCTGGTCTTTACCTTCTACTGACCAAATCCATAGAAAGCCACAGTAGAAGGCACCAGACCCTGCATCTGAGCTTCCTGGTTATATACTGCAAGTGACATTCATGTCACAAGGGCAAAGTGGACATTCATATAAAGGTGTTTACAACATTTTCTCCCCCCATGGAAGCAGAGCTTTGGAGAAACCTGACACTAGACTCTTCAAAGTGATTGCAGACTTACATTCATCCAATTTGTGTGCACCACCACCTAGCAGAATGCTGTGAAATGCTGAGTCAATGAGTGCAAGGAGTCACCCCAGACTATGCCTCATAGGCCTCTTGCTCCTCAATGCCAGTGGCCATTACCACATGCTTCTGCAGCCTCCTAGTAATGGCCTCATGGTGGCCTTTGACATCATTCCAAAGAGCTTCTCCACTGATACTCTTAAAGCCCACTATCTACCTCCAGGACCCCCAACTTCTAGCAGGTCACTTGCATAGTGACTGCTCTAAGGCCTCACTAGGCCCTCCAGGAACTGGACTTTCCTGCCCATGAATCCCCCGCTAGCATTCACACATCTATTCAAAAGACCTGTTCCAAGTGCCAATCATACTCAAGGTGGGAGAGATTCACCTTGAATAAGATGCATCCTTGCTTTCACACGCTAGCCCTCCTTGCCCAACCTAGACTATCCTCTCATCGACCTACAGATCCTCCACTCTGCTCCACCCAGTCACTCCTCTCTCTACTTAGGCTGCCAAATTGCTGCAGAAGTTAGCCTAACAAGGCTGAATTGCACTCGAAAAGAATGAACAAACTGCCTTAGCTTCAGTTTCTGCATCAGAAGAATGAAAAATATAAGAGGAAAACCACCTAAAACCCAAATACACTGTAACACAGTAGGTATTCAGCAGATACCACCACTACCAGCCCCCTGTTGTTTGAAGTCAGGCAGGCCTATGTTTGAATTCCTCCAGTCCATTTAGTTACTGTGTGCTCTGAGCCATAGCCCCATTTCTGTTAAATGGAGGCAGTAAAATAGCACGTTCTTAATGTGGGAGAGGATTTAGAAGCAAGCATGTCAACAATCCATTACTTCCCTTGTGCCTTCCCTAAATGGAAGCGGTATGTCTGGGCTTCAGATCAGACACTATTGCCTTCATTCTGGGTGGTTTTCTTTTTCTTTTTAAAGATTTATTGTATTGTTTTTGACAGAGACAAGAGAGAGACAGAGACAGAGAGAAGGGGGAGAGCCCAGAGCAGTCTCCACAGTTGTACACCATCAGTTTTCAACACGATTTTGTTCCACACAGGTGGGTGGGGGCCACACAGGGTAAGAACTGGTCCAGGGACCTCCCACATGGGAGGCAAGCCCCCGCAAGCTGGGGCTGAACCAGGGGGCATTCCAGACATGGAAAGCTTGCTCCAGTGAGAACCAAACTGGGGGTTTCCCATATGGGAACGACACCCCATTTCAGCATATGGGTCCGCATGGGCCAGGGCCGGGATTTGATCCTCAGTCCCCGGGGCTGCAAAGCGATCGATCAACCTGCTGAGCCATCCCCGCTTCCCCTGTGGGTGGTTTTCTGATCAGCAGCTTCTTGTTGCACAGAGGAGCTCTGCCGATGACAGGTTTAAGACCTGCTAGGCTCCCAGAACCGGTGTCATTGCCTCCTAATTCTCAGCTAAGACCATTGAAAAGATTGCAGGGAGATTCAGAAAACAACTAGCCCAAGGCTTTGTGCGAGGGAAATGTAACATTGCAGAGCCTGGCGCTCAGGCCCCCAGGCCCTGGGACCCCATCGCAGATGTGGTGGGCAGCGATGATGAGCAGTGTGTTGCATTTCCTATGAATTAAGCCGTGGGGCTGGGAGAACAATGTTGTCATTGATGGGGAAAGGTCGCTGAAATTCCAAGGACACTTGAGGCCTTTCACAAGGCTGAGACAGAGATGCCTAATATTAATCCTACGTAATATGAGTCTCTGGCCACTCACTTTCTTAGGGGCCTGCTGGCAGCTCAGTTGGCCATTCCCTGTGATTCAGTGCATCCTCAAGGAAGTGGTGTGGAGGGGAGAAACTCTTTTTAATCTATGATCCACAGGGCCCCCCAAATGTATTAGCTGAGCTCATTCTGATCCTTGGAGGGAGAGGTGCTTCGCGCCACTGAAGGCTTACTTAATTTGGGGGAGGGCACAGTAAAATCAATGTTCTCTCCTTTATTCAACACACATGAAGCAGGCACGGAATATAACTAATGCACAGGCTATTTCTGCTGCCCTCCTGATGGTGGTTTCTAACTTGTAACCTTGGTTCTAAGGCCCATCTCTTTGCTCACAGCCACCTCACACTGATGCTCTAGAATTCATTCATTTATTGCACCGATACTCAATGAGCACTTCCCTTATTCCAAGCACTACAATGAGGAATAAAATGGAAAAGAAGATAGAGCCATTCTCTCCCCTCATGCAGTTTATAACTAATTAGAAAGTCAAAGCCTGACTTTATGCATTACAATTAAGTGTAATGGGTATTATGCTGGGGGATTGCAGGGCCCTGTGAGGATGTATAGCAGGCAGTCTAACCTGTAAGGGGAATTTGAAGAGGATCTTTGAAAAAATTGACATGTCAGTCAGGACTGGGCAGAAGGCTGAGGAAGGGGGAGCAGGAAACTAGGGACACAGACGAAGTGAACTGTGTCTGGGCTAGAAGGAATAGAGAGTGAAACAGGTGAGCCAGGGCCGACACGGGTCTAGTTTCTGGAGGGCTGTCCATTACACTCCTTTTCAATTTTTTAGGCTGCACACTTTTTGAGACTTTCTTCGGCTTCAAGCTTTGCAGCCTATAATCCTCAATGAGACCCTAGCCCCCATTCAGCTTCCAGTTTCTGGTCAGGAAGGGGAAGTTAGATCACACCCATTCATGTCTCCAGAGTCTGATTATTGTGAATAGAAGAATCACTGTGAAGTGGGGAGGTGAAGGTGGTCTACTGAGTGACAGTGGCATAGGGTTTAGGAAACAGTGAGGAGACACTGTGTTGCTGCACTCTTTTTCTTTATCTTCACTGGCCAGGGAAAGGACCTTCAGGAGAATGGAGAAAACAAGTGAACTCTTTGTCTTCCTAAAAGAGTTCTTATCTCCTGGCTTGGATTAAACTTTATCTAAGAAATGAGAAGTGCTGCACATAAAGCTTTGAAGAAACACAAAGAGAGAGAGCCAAGCTGAAGAACAGGGGTTTGATCGACATCACGTATTTTCAACAATGAGAAAAAAACAACTAGATTCTCTGAGGTTCAGCAAAGCATGTGCCAAACGCTTCCTTGGCAATCACTTAATCTACACTGAACAGCCATATGCGAAATGTGGTGTGTCTGCAGAGTTGAGGCCTGAGTGTTGTGACAGCACAGAAGGGGGGTCACATACCCTAGCCTGTGACAAGTCTGAAAGGCTTCATGAGAGAGAAGCCAGAATAGATATGTACACATCCAGCAGATGAGAGAGTGTAGAATAGAAATATGAGGCATAGCATGATGAGAATTCTGGAACCAGACAGTCTGGGTCAAAGTGGGCTCGCCAGCTGCTAGCCATGTTAACCTGGAGTTTCCCCCATCTCCCTGTGCCTCAGTTTCCTCATCTGTAAAATGAGAATAACAATAGCACTTAGCTCACAAGCTTGATGTGAGACTTTTAAAGAGTGAATCTATGCAAAGTACTTAGAATAGTATCCGATACAAGGTAAATGCTATGTAAACATTAGCTATGATGAAGGGGATGTATGGTTAAGGTTGTTTGTTTTTTAATCAACTTATTTTTTGAGCAGCTTGAGACTTATAGACAAGTGGAGTAGAATGAACAGAGAATTCCCATATATCCCTCTCCTCCACACACAATTTACCTTATTATTAGCATCTTGCATTAGTGTAGTACTATTGTTACAGCTGATATTCCCAATATTACACTAACTGAAGTCCATGGTTTCATTAGGGTTCATTCTTTTTGTTGCACATTCTATGGGTTTTGACAAATGCATTAGGTCATGTATTGGTCATAAGTACCACACAGATTAGTTTTGTCCCCCTACAAGTCCTCTATGCTCTAGTCGTTCCTCCCCCAACCCTTTATCACCTGACAACCCCTGATCCTTTTACTGTCTCTATAGTTTTACTTTCCCAGAATGTCATATAGTTGGAATCATGTGTAGCCTTTTCAGCTTAGTGTCTTCCACTTAGAAACACGCATTTAAGTTTTCTCCATGTGTTTTCTTTAAGTTTTAATAAGGGGTAGGTATATTTGTATCAACCAAGTAGAACAATGATACTCAAAGGAAGCTGGATTAAGGGTCTTTACTTTGTCACTCTACAGAAAGTTATGTGAATCTTTGCCTTTGGAACCCTATTTTATCCTCCAATGCAGTTCCACTACTAAGTCTTCTTGGTTTAATTAAGTGAGTCCTTTAAAATACAAATGTTCCTGCGAGGTCACTTTCTAAATATGTCAGGCCTAGAACCATAGCATTTTTCAGCTAGACGGAGCCTCAGCAATTGTTAAGCTAAGAAACAGAAGGAGAAACGACTATGAAGAACACAATCAGAAATGAGTGACATGTCACTCATCTAGCATGACACTTGTCACTTGAATGCAAGCTTCGATCAGTGTAGTAACCCCATACCCCGAAACAAAAAATTAAAATACAGTGTTCAACAGAAGGTCTTATGAATTTCATTGGTGAACAGATACAAATATCATATTAATGAATTTATTTACCAACATAATTTTTCAGGTGCCTCCAAAATGTAAGACAATACACTGGGAATGAAGACATGCAGGCGAAAAGAGTACAAGCTAGCAGAAAGTAGGCATTAATGAATGCCGGGGCCAATCAAGGAAGGCTTCCCAAAAGAGATGACATGTGATCAGGCCCTGAAGGATGAACAGATACAGGTGGGAAAGAAAGGACACTAGAGTGAATTTGGGGTGAGGAAAGTGTCTGATGTTTATCTGGGAAGAGAGAGCAGCTCTGGCCCAGAAGAGAGCGCCCCACGGTGTGGCCGAAGCGAGGTTGCACACTCCCGGCGATAGTGTCCTAAGCTGCAAAGAGGTGGGCGGGGCAGAGCCACCATAAGGCCGACTCCCTCGCTGCACCACTGTTCCCAGGCCGCTCCCTGAACACATGCCAAAAGGCAGTCTACAGCAGGTTCGTAGAGAACTTCAAGACTCCCTGCTTCCTCCGAGTGTCCTTGGCTGCCGTGTCTTCATTGTGCCCCTGAAGGAACAAGTTTCCTCTCAGTCCTGAAGGGCAGACAATAGAATTCTTCCAAGAGAGCCTTCTCAGGAATGAGAAGTCCGAAGGCGGCTGTAATTCAGCCTGTGGGGCGAAGGGTGGGCTTTCCTTCCTGGAAATCTAGCTTGCTAACAAATGGCTCCCCACCCTTCTCCTACCCCAGTACTTCCAGCTCCCACTTCCTCTGCTAATACTGCAGTCTCCCAGCCAGTCCTTGCAGTCAGCAGGGGCCTCAAGTGACTTTTTACATTGAATTCCAGACTCCTGGGTGATGCACTCATTTTCCCACCAGCCTCCCCAAGCCTGTCAGAGCCAGGAAGACTCTGAGTCTGCAGGACCTCTCCCCACCCCCATTCAAATAAACACCCAGCCAATAAGCAAACACCTGTCAAAGAGGGATCAGCAGTGTGGGTGACAGGAGGGGGTTTGGGGAAAGTGATTCTGTTTGAGCTGATTGCACAAGCTCATTCAGCACCTATCTCTTTCTGACCGCCTCCCAATCTCTGTGGATGAGCTAACACAGGTACACACACTGTCACACACACACACCAAACCTAGCTCTCTTGTTCCCTGTGCCCACATGCATTACTTCCCCACTGCCAATCTTTCCTCACCCCCCATGTCCTCAGTAATCCTTACGCCATCATGCACCTCCGTGCCACAGGACACAGTGAGGATGAGGTGGAGAGAACAGTGGCTTTCAAATCAGACAGACAGAACGTCACCCTCTTTCAATCTAACTTTCCTCACTGCAAACTGGAGGGAAAGAAAACAGAAGGATTAACGGGTAGAATATATGTACGTAAATAGCCTAGAAGAGTAGCTGGCACAGGGTAGTGTCCTCTCCAGTTATTGCCCTCTCTCTCCCTCCCTTAACAAATTAAAGTCAATCGCATTCAAACAGGCACTGCAATGTCCCTTAAAGGTCATAGAGAGGCAGTATATTGGGAAGACCAAAGGCTCAGAGACAGACCATCTTATTTAAGTCTTATTTTTATTGCAAAGAACAGAAACCCCAACTCAAAATTGGCTTGGGGGAAGGGGAGGAGTTTATTGCTTTAGCAAAACTGATCAAAACTTCCAGTATCTATTCTCTCATTCCTCCTGTTAGGAGTAGAACTCCCTCTCTCCAATTGGCCTGAAGTTGTACCCATCTATTCCACACACACTCCAGAGACAGCATTCTATAGCCTACCTTCCATCTGTGATCTGTGAGTGGTCGTGCAGTACAATGTAAATGAAAGAGATGACTACAAGTCTCAGGTCACTTCCCGAAAGAGAAGCTGGTTTTCTCTCCTTATCTTCTTTTGTTCTTTCCCTTGGTTGAAAAATGTGTCAACTGGAGCAATTGATTTGTATATAGAGATGGAAGCTACTCTTTGAGAATGGCAGAAGTACTCTGGCAGCCCTAAACCACTTACCTTTGGACTTACACCTTCTTTAGGTCCTTTCACTGGGGAGTCTTTGTTATAGCAGCATAGCCTCTAACTTATTAATACCATTCATTTCAGGTGAGAATTGACCCAGCAGTTCCCAATGATCCAGTTTTTTTCATTGTGTGTGTGTCCTGCTACCAATGGTGTCTGTCTTATTCTCAGAGTCTACATGCCTCCCTCCCACAATGGGTCCAAGTCCCCCAACCTACCTTAACCCCAATCCAAAAACTGTTCCAGCGGCTCCCCAGATGCTAACAAAAATTGTTGCAGCCAGTACAGACCTCAACACACTTTAGAGAAAAGATATTATTATTTTTTCAATTAGCATTAAAAAGGGGCAATAGAAACACCAAAGAGAGAAAAATAAGCTAACAAATTTAAATGGCCTATAGTTACTCATTTCCTTCTTTGAACATGACTTGCTTACCAATTTAGCTAGAGCCATTAGATCAGGATTTACATCAAGCACAACGGACTTTAGATTTCAGCTCTAATAATCAGAGTGTGTTCGTCCAGGGACCTCTTGGGTTTCTATTGTGGGAGGCCAGCACCTATTTCCCACAATATCCAACCAAGACATTTGTTCCCAGTGAAGGAAACAATTCCCTGAGATGAAATTAAGTGCTATCAGGAAGCAGAAATCAATGCTGGGAAGCCAAACAATGGCAAATGTCCAGTTCATCACCTATATGCTGACATCATCCAAACTTGTAGCTCCAGCCCAAATCTCAGACCTGTGACTCAGACAGGGCTAGGAATAGAGTGAGGTGAGCAAGGTACCGAGGTGCAAAATTTAAGGAGACGCTCATTCTCAAGTACTAACTCTGCACTTACAGGACCTTGAGAGTGTTTCCTTAAAATCTCCTCCCTATGTGCTGTGCTTGCCTCACTATAGTCTTGACCCTTGACCCTCAGGCCTGTGTACCAGCCAATAATCTACCAGGATATTCCATAGGTTTCTCAAGTTTGGCATAATTAAGACAAATGCTATAACTTTACAATTCTTAACCTTGTCCTTCTGTGCTCTCTGTCTCAGGGAATAATACTACCACCTACCAGCTATCTGGCTGCTCAAGTCAGAGAATGCTAGGGATCACCCATGATGCCACCCTCTCTTTCCCTCTCACCAGTCAATCATCAAATTTGTAGATATCTCCAGAATCCTTCCACTTCAGTCCCACCATCCCCATGACACCAAACTAAGTGGCTATCATTTTTCTACTAAAAATCAGCCACAGCCCCTTACCTGATCTTCTCATTTCCAGTCTTCCTTTCCTCTAATCCCTTTTTCTTATAGCCAGAATGGTCTTTTCTAACTTGGCTTACAGAGTAGTTCTCCCTAATCTACCTCATCAACTTCTCCAGTTTTGATCATCACACCCATCCCCTCCACACTCCCCCACACCACAGAGACACTGTCTTCTCCTAGCTCCTCCACCCTCCATGCTTCCAGAACTCTCAACATGCTTTTCCTCCTCCCACTTACTTCCCCTGTAACTTACTATTCTTTGAATACAGTACTAGCTTTAACTTTATTTTCTCCAAAAGGCCTTTCTGACCCATAAACCAGGTGAGCCTCTCCTCCATGCTCCCATGACAGATAGTTTTACTTTTAAAACACTCTTCAGATTTCTTATAAATATAGTAGACTCTTCATTAACCAGAACTCAAGCAAATGACAAACTCCAACTGGTGGCTTGAGTTTTAGTTAATGGAGAGTCTACTTACATTGATCCAGCATCTACTAATCCCCATTGGTGCCAATTAACTGTAGTTTCTTACTGTCTGCCTTCCCTGATTGGTTAGGATCTTCTTGAGTCACTTTATCAGACTTAGTTGAATGAAGTAATAATCAAAACACTACAGGGATGCCAGGAGAGCTCAACAGGTTGGGCACTTGCCTTGTAACTGGGAGGTCCAGGGATCGATTCTTGGCCCTGGCCCAGCCTATGCAAACCCACATGCTGAACTGTGGTGCAGCTGGTAACCACTGAAATGGCAGCAGTTTCTCTCCTTCCACACAGGAGGCTCCTGGTTTGGTTCTTGCCACGAGTAGACCCACATCCTCCTGTGTGGAATGAAACTATGTCACAACTAATGATGTACAACTAAGGAGACTGCTCTGGACCTTGCCCCTTCTCGCTCTCTCTCTCTCACCTTCTCTCAAACAAAAGAAGAAATATTAAAAAAAAGAAAAGAAATCAACACTACAAATCCAAAAATTACAACTCTGACAGTGCATTTATTTATTCAGCTATTATCTGCTAAGCCCCCAGAAAATTTCAGGTCTTTGCTAGACCTTGAAGCTGCAGAGACTAGAGACATGAACCACACTCTTGGGGCACTCTGAATTTAGTACACTCATCAACAGCCCAAGCTTCAGAGTCAGAGGCCTTGCTTCCCTCACCTGTTAAATGGAGCTGTCTGCTCTATATAGCAGATGTCTTTGGTACTTTGATCACATCCTATTGCCCCACATCTGATTTCAGCTGAAAGTCTGATAGGTATTCCATGCAAGCTCAGAATCATATTGTGCGGTCAGCTTCCCATCCCAAGCAAGAATCACCATCTTTCCACATTCTGCCCTAGGGCTTTCTCCAATGCTGCCCTAATCTATTTGACCTGTATAAGTCAGGTCAGCCCAGAAGTGCAGAAGAATTAATGGCCCCCAGAACCCAGACAGCTTCTAATCACTGAGGCTTGGTGGCTGGTGGGTAAATGCTGTAGCCACCCACTTTTCTAGAAGACAGTATTGAATCCCCATTGCCTATAAAAGACCTCAAAATCACAAATTTAGTTTGCCTTTTCCTTATTCCCTGTCTCCCTCTCCCTGTCCCCTCATTCCTCCTTCTTGGCATCCCCTGTCCTGGTACCCAAGTCCTTCTATCTGGCTTTGCTTTGAGTGAAACCCAAACAAGGGCACCAAATTCACAAGGTTATTCCGAAGATGAACCATGGTAGCATGAGTGACATCTCTTAGCACATCGTAAGTGGTCAGTAAATTGTAGGAATTAGGTTTAGGCCTATATTCGCTGTATAAGACTACCCCCCACTTCCGAGGCTGTAGTCTTATACAGCGAATATAGGCCTAAACCTATGTTTTAACTGTAAAATTAGGGGGTCGTCTTATACGCCCGGTCGTCTTATACGCCGGAAAATACGGTAATGTTAGCTATCATATTTTGGGGACAGGGGGAAGAAGGACAAGCATAACCCAATAAGATAAATGTCATAATGGCAGTACAAAGTGCTTGGACACACAGAATGAGAAATGGTGAAGGAGCTCTTAAGGTTGGAGGAATCAAGCATGCTTCTCAGAGAAATTTTCTCTTAAACGGAATTCTCTTGAAGGCCCACAAATCAGGAGAAAGAATTTGCAACCAAGGACACAGCACGAATGGACATGTGGCATAAGACAAAACACGGCATGTCATGGGACTCACAAGCAGTTCTGAAGTATAGGAAAGTTAAGAGAGGGTTTATGAGAGGTAGAAATGGAGGGCACAGAGAGTGGCAGGGTCTCAAGGGACATGCACCAAGGACGGAGGTGAAGTCTGAGGCTCCAACAGCAATGTGCCACCAGGCTTTCCTGGGGATAGTGACACCCAGAGGAATCCACAAGGTTCACTGTCCATCTACACGTGTGCTCTTCCCGCTCCTGTTTATTTACATTCTGCGTGGCTGGGTAGAATCAAGGCTTCATTCCTGAGCCACCCCTCTTTAGCGCCCTGCAGAGAGGGGGAAGCAGGGAACATCCCTGTCAAGTGCCAGATGTTTGGCAGGGGCCTGCGGGCTGCCGGTGGCTTTGGAGGTGAAACAGGAAACTCTTCTGGGGCAGGAAGCCTGGAAGTGCAGAGTTTGCCAAATGAAAGACAAGTGGTTTCAGAAAAGCAGAGAATGATGAGATAGAGTGAAGTTGGACACATCTGGGTTCCAGTCTCAGCTTTGTTCCTTCCTGGTTGTGCGGCCCCACAAGTCACTACCTCAGCCTGAGCCTCAGTTTCTTCCACTAATACCCCTTCTAGCTCTGAGGTTTGAGAATTCCAGGAGGCAGCACCTGAACTTCACCGTGAAGGCTGTAAAGGAGTTTGCTATGCCAAAGCTGCGCTTCACTTTGAGTGCAGAGAAAGAATGAGATGTCTCTGAAAAAGAAAGAGAGAGAGAGCGAGAGAGAGAGAGACAGAGAGAGAGAGACAGAGAGAGAGAGACAGAGAGAGACAGAGAGAGACAGAGAGAAAGAAAGAGGGAGAGAGAGAGAGAGAGAAAGAAAGAAAGAATTGGGGATGAGGGATCAGGGAGGAGGGTAGTTAAACTGGTTATTTAGAAATGCTGGGTGGCTAACTTTCATTTTTATTCAGTTACTTTGGCTAACAGTTAATACATTTTTGCTTAGGATTTTTTTCCAGTCTCATGTCCCACTCTGCATCCTACTCTAGATATGTTAAGTGAACTACCCTTCATTCTCCTAAAATGTCCTTATCTCCTGATTCTTTGCCTTTGTTCATGTTGCTCATTCATTCAACAAATATTTACTGAGCTCTTTCTGTGGCCTGAGTCTTGGGTAGTGAAAAAAAAGAAAGACGTGGTCCCTGCTCTCATAGGCATGCAGTCTAACATTAACTAGATTAACTGGACAGACAATAACTTAAAAAGTGGTACAAAGAAATGGAAACGTCAGAGGTTGTACATCTTATACTAGGGGTGGGGTGGAAATATTGTTTATGAGAGTAAAGGCAGAAGAAATCGATTTGGTTATTGGGGTCAGGGAAGCCTTCTTGGAGTAAGTAATGCCTTTATGTTCTTCCTTTTAAAGGCAAAATCCTATTCAGCATTATGAGACAGTTCAAATATCATCTCTGTGAAATTGTCAACTTCTCCCCAAGCCAGACAGTCATTTTCTGCTTTGGGATTTCTAGGTTGTTGTTTTTTTTACTGGACATTAGCAGAGTTTGGGAGGCACTGTTATCTTTCTCTGTGCTCTAGCCTGTCTCCCCACAAACTGTGAGCTCCTTAATAGTGTAATGCTTACGTTACCCATGTCCGCAGCTCCAACACTGTGCCACGTACAAATGAGATAGACCTGAAGTAAATTGAAATGTAGGCCTGCTGCCAATTCAAGATATGTCTTTTTTAAGTGAGTAATTTATTTTACAATTAGCAATGTAAATAATGTTCCGGTTCATGTCCTTTTCTTTCTTAGTAAAACAAATAGTTTTCTAAGACGTTTGCCTGGATATATTATACAATGAGTAAAAATAAGCCCTGTATGAAGATGCTAGACCTGCCTTTCAAGTAACGGATCATAAAAATCCTTCACTGGATTTTAAAGACATCCATCTGTAATTTCTCCATAAGCCCGAAGTCTGGCTATCAAAGTGACTAAAGAATGAGGTTTCTTAGTTCAAATATGAACTGTTATGGTGTGGTGTACCTATGTGGCAGGAACACTTAGAAAAAGGCAAGTGGGTTTCTGGGCATTGAAACAGAAGTGATAAGAACTTGGGGAAAGTCTGTCTCTCAGAAGTAAACATGTCTGTTGCCTTTTCTATTCAGAGGGTAGAGCTGTTACGAAATGGGACCAGAATAATTTGGTTTCCTGGCACTGGGTAGGAAAGTCCCTTGTACTTTGCCCATTCATTGCCTTCACCTGGAAGATCTTTACTCCTCCTATCAAAACCCTATGCATTCTTCAACCCCCATCTCAAACATATCCTTGTTTATTTTACCAGTGTTTGAGTGATTGGAATTGGCCAAAGGTCATAAAAAACATCAGTGGCAAACAAAAGAACAGGACTCTTACCACCCTGTCCTGTATTCCTTCCTCCACACCAGGCTTGTCCATAGGGCATGGTGTCCTGGCTGTTTGCGACATTTCACTCATCACCCACTCCCCCTTTCTAGAGAAGTCGTAATCCCCATCAACACCAAAAGGCTATAGAAAACCCTGTAGTTTAGCCACAGTTTAGAAACCAATATGTTTTTTGACTTGATAAGCATTTTCCAACTCTTTTGAGCCCTTTCCCCCCATAACATCCATTAACTTCCCTTGGAATTATTTTTCCAGAAAACACTTTGGGAAATACTGCTGTCTGTCATGATTGCTCTCACTCAATTCCTACCCATCATTTTAGATGGGGGAACCAAAGAAAGACAGTTATTATATAGGTAAGACAGTCAGATATTTGGATAATCACCTCTTTTCATGGCAGCAAGAGATCTCCATTGTATATTTAAATAAGAATTAAATTCAAAACTGAGGGCAAAGGAATGAAAGGCAATTTATGAAAGATACAAATTGTCAATGAACATATATAAAGATGTTGGGTCTCAGTATACAAAACAATGCAAAGGCAAACAACAAAGGATGATTTTTATGAACCAAGTCATCAAAGATAGTTTTAGTGATAATGACATGCTAACATTCCTGGAGCCTGTGTCTCTACTCTTTTTTCTTTTTTTTTTTTTTTTCAAATGTTCTACAATAAACATGTAATCATGTTTAATTCTAAAATACTTTAAATTTGTGAGCATCCATTTACAAAGCTGAAACAGATCTTTTTAAAAATGTACATGTTTGACACTGGGGAAATGTGACTTTTACATTTTTAAAACTAGGAAACTGTTACTGTAAAGTCTTTACCAGATTGCAAATAGTAACCCATGGCTACCTTGAATTAGCCGTTGGCTCACTCCATAGTGGTGGCTGGATCTACATGTCCTGCTGAGAACCGAATGGACAAGTCCACCTGGTTATTGACTTAATTGAAGGGTCCGCCCTGTGAACTAAGACCTGTTGCATCCCAATACCTAGAGATTCAGAATTTCCACCGCTGAATCTATGGAGTCTCTCAAAGAGGTTCAACAGAGAAGCAGGGATCGATGGGCCTTAAAATTGGGCCAGCCTGGCTTTGAGTCCTGCCTTTTCCTCTTACTGTTGCAGACACAAGGAAGTTCCATATCATCTCTAAACACTGTTTCTTTGTTTTGAAAAGAAAAGGGTCAGAGCGAGAGATTATAGGATTGTCAGGAAATTTAAACCTGATGAAGTTGGTAACTTGGGTGTCGGCTAGGGCTTCTGCTCCTAGAGAGATATAGAAAGGATTGGCTGGAGTCCCCAGTTTCAGACCCTGGGGATGTCTGAAGTCCTCCCCCAAATTTCTTCAAATTTCAGGGGCAGTCCTTGCTCATATATAAATGATTGTAGTGTAGAGTCCTACATAAACTTGCTGATTCCATTACACATAGCATTCAATCAGATGTAAAATTCAAGCTCTTCTTTATTTCTATCAATAATAATAACAATAGCAACATGATTATATAGAGTCTGTGAGCATAGTAGTACTTACTGGCATTTTGGAGGGATTTACAATTAAAACACAAATAACTTCAACATTAAAGTGTGACCTATTCCTAAATGACCCTTGGCCTTCCTGACTCCCACCACTTCATACTCCATGCTCCGTCTTGTGTCTTCTTCACTCTTCCTGTACTCTCTGCACACACACCCTTCTCTTTTTCTAGAGCAGAAAACAAATTTCTCTTAGTTTCTCAGACAGAGAAACTTGACTGTACTTTTGATGCTGAAGCTCCTGATAGCACCTTTATTCCAAAATTGTTCATCCAAATACTTTTATAAGAAAGACAGATTCATGAGGGAGACTCTGGTGCTTACCATCAAGGTACAAAAAAAATCTTTGTTCACTTCATTACACACTTACGCAGAGGCAGTATTGCCAAGTGGTAAGAAGGAGCATAGTGGGCTGTGTTATCTTGTCTTTGCTGCCGTGTGTCTTGTCTAGCTGTGTGACCTTGGCCAGTTATTTAAACCTAGTCTCCTCCTATATAAAAGGAAGATTACGATAGTACTAAACTCATAAGGTGTTTGTAAGAATTAAATGAGGTCATACATGTCAAGGCCTTAGAACACTGCTTGGTACATGATCAGGTCGCAATAAATATTAGTTATTCACGTTGATTAAACAAGTATTTATTGCATTTACTCTGATCCATTCTGCTCCTCATAGGACTTTAGTCCACTTGGGCCATCTACTTTAAATACAGTCAGTATCTGTAAGCTATTATTAAGAAGATGTACCAGGGAAGCCGGGATGGCTCAGTGGGTTGAGCGCTTGTCTTGCAGCCCCGGGGTCTGAGGATCGAATCCCAGCTTGGGCCCATGGACACCCATATGCTGAACTGGGGAGTGCTCCCAGTTCAGTTCTCACCAGGGTAAGACCCCAGCCCAGTTCGTGCCCTGTGTGGCATTGCCACCACCTGTGGAATTAAACTACGCAGCAAAACTAATGACATGCAGCTATGGAGACTGCTCTGGGCCTTCCCTCAACCCCCTTTCTCTCTGTCAAAAACATGTTTAAAAAAAAGATGTACCATTTTAAGCAGCTTATTCTTTGAAAAACTTTTAGCCAGCGATACATGACTGGAGACAATGATATGACTGCGTAAAAGTAATAGGCCAGCAGGACAGCATAAGAGTTTATAGGCAGGCAGCCCGAGTTCAAATCCCAGCTCTGAAACTTTCTTGCATTGTGATCTTTGACAAGCTGCTTGACCTCTCTGAGCTGGTCTCCTCATCTGCCAAATATGAGTAAAATGGTGGTGGTGGTGGTACAATATCACGGAGATAAGTATCAACTTCTCCTTGGATGATATATGAATATGCTAAGTATCAGTCACCCACAAACTCATCAATAGCAATCAGCTATAGATAAGATTTCGGCATCTTCATTTTGTTCCCATATTTTAATGTCCTTCAGATGACTTCATGTAGACATTTTATATCCTACTTTTCCACTTAATATGCCATTAAAAGTATGTTTCTTGCCTTTAATTTTTTATACATTTTGTTTTAACAATTACATACTATTCTATTGTAAATATCTGCTATAATTTATTTAATAACCCCCTTTTTAGTAGGCATTTAGGTTGTTTCTAATTAAAGTTCCAATTATTATAAATAATGCAGCAAAGTAAGTTTTTGTCCAGAAGGTTTTGTCTACATTTTGGATGATTTCCTTCAGCTAAATTCCTAGACATGCTCATCGAATTACTATAAATAAATATGAACTCGTAACACATATCGCCATGCTGTTATCCAGACCCTTCACGTATCTAAAGACAACGGTCATGCTCCCAAGTCTTCACGCCAAGCTGAGCACTTGCACGTCCTTCTATCACTCTTCATATAATTCAGTTCCCCAGGGCTGCCACCATGCTTGTCCCTTTTCTCTAGGATGAAAGCACAGACTCTTAAGGGGGTGTTAAAGAGTCTCACGCTGTGGCCTAGACTTATCTTTGCCTCCTCCTCTCCTGCTGTACCTCACTTCACTTTCCTGGCACTCCCATCCTCCCCCCATTCCAGTCAACCCTAGCTTTGTAGGGACACTCTGCTCCTTCATTCTGTCGCTCATTGGCTTATTCTATTCCTTCGGGCCAGGATTGTCTTTGACACTACTGGTGCCAGGGAATGTTGATCTCACCTTTCGAGTGCCACCTCTTCTCAGAAGCTTTCTGGGTTCCTGTTCCCTGCCCCAGGCAGAACCAACTGCTACCTTGTATAGTAGTTCTCAGAGCCTCTCCCACCCGCGCCCCCAAAATGCACTGTCCTTCCATTTTGAGGAACTCAAGGAGAATTTAAGAAAGGCATTATTTAGGAAGGTGTGGGAAGGAAGTGAAGAAGCTACGAGGAATAGCCCAGTCAGGGCCGGCAAGACTATTAACACCACTATCCCTGAGGCAGTGAGGACAGGGAGATGCCCCTGGAACTCAGCAGGGCAGGGGTCCTATGGAGAGGAGCTGCGACTTCCATCAAGGAGTAAAGTCAGCCCAGTGTAACACCTGAGAGAGGGATCCACGACAATACATACAGTGCTTGACTTGAACCTCCCTCCCCTTTTCATTTCCTGCCTGGGCTCCCCTGGGGCACAGAGCATGCTGAAGAAGGGGGCAGAGTAGTTCTAAGGGGCAAGAGGAAGCGCTCCATCTCACCGTATTAAAGCTCATGACCCTTGATGATAGTACATTGCCAGCAGATACAAGTCACTCCTTGAGCTGAGTAGGCATTGTCTCACTCGCCTCCACACCATCATCCACACTGTGGTATGACCACTGGGCTCTCCCACTCAGCTTCCTGCAGTGCTCCCCTGCCGTCCCCCCTGTTGCCTACGCAGCCACATTGAAATGTACCAGTGTTACTAATGTCCCTGGAGACTTGACTCTTGCCTCCTCACCTCCTCACAGCCACCTCTCCTTTCCTGCTACTTCACAACCCAGCATGGGAACACTCGTGACTCCCCAAGCACTGTATTTGCCCTGAAGTGTCTAGCCTTTTGCCTCGAACACACTTTCCTCACTGGAAACCTCCTACTCATCTTTTAAGACTCAACTCAAGGGCTACTTCCACTGTGAAACTCCCTGCCTCTTCCAGACAGACTCTTGGCCTCTCGCTCCAAAGCTCCTTTTACAGCTTATGTTTTATAGCACTTTATATTATAGATGTTTATAACTCTGTCTCCCCAAATAAACTACCAGCTCCTTTAAGGCAGGAACTGTGTCTGACTTCATCTATTTTCTTGGTACCTAGCAGAGTCTCTGGCACATGGTAGACACTCAGTATTAAATTTATGAATGAATCATTGAATCAAAAAAGTATTTGCAATGACTGTCTACGTCTCATTTGTTGGGTGGTTGTTTTTTTTTGTTTGTTTTGTTTTTTGTTTTGTTTTTTAATGTATGCTTGTTCTTTATGTACTCCTAGGGTGTGAGTGTGCAACAGGGGGCAGAAGCATATGTCCCGGGCGTCTGTCAGCATCAGCTGGCACTGGCCTCCTCTGCCCATTGCACAAAGGTAGGCATCCTTGGGAAGACAAGTAGGAGACAATCCATATAGAGCCCTCCCATTCCACATCCATTTGACAGATGGACCCTGTTAACAGGTAACTTGCCAGCAAGCCCTTAGGAGCTCTTGTGTCTGCTTCCTAAATCCATTTTGGAGCAGAAATTCATTTTATTAGCTGAAGACAGAATAGACCAATTCCAAATATTTGGAAAAGCTTAATCTTGCAAATTAGCTAGCTGTCCTCTGGCCACATGGTGGCCACTTGTGTGGGAGGAAAGCAGGCCCATCTCAGGACAGACCTTTCTCTGTTTCTTGAGAAAACACAATAAAACACCCTTCTCCTTTCATCCACATCTGGCGGCTGGAAAAACAGTGACCCGTGGAATTCACATTTTCATATTTGACTACGGTCGGCCAGTGTCCAGAGACTCTTCTTGCTGTGTTTATGAAAGAGAGAAGCCTGTCAGGATAAGAAGGCTTCTGATGGAGTGCTTACTGAGAAAACAGGCCGAGATTTCTGTTTCCCCAAATTAGAGAAGGAGCTTATGATAAGAATCCCTCCCGTTGATTTCTCCTCAGCGACTTCCCCACTGTCCAGGGGTACAATTACAAGCCCCGAGGTTCAGCCTTGTGAAGCAAGTCCTGGAGAAAATTCCCCAAAGTGAAGTCACCCAGGGGGTCCTGACTCTCAATTGCACAAAGCTCCGATATGATTATATTGTACCCATAATAGGGCCACCAGGCTAAGTGAGCGGAAAGGGGACTTTTACTGACTCCATTTTTGTCTGGCTTTTTATCAGTTCATCATGTTCGTATTACAAACTGCATGATGGTTGTCAGATCACATTCCTTGGACAAGCAGGAGTGGCTTCAGAAGAGAAAGAAAGGTGTGTCCTAAGCCTGCCAGATTGGAGGTGGGTCCATCACGTGATCAAAGGGGGATGTCAATACAAACAGCATTCAACGAAGAAATTCGAAGGACAAGGACCAATAAGACAGAGACCAGGGGGCAGTGGTAAGAGAGAAGCTTCCCTATTCAAGCAGTCACTGGAAGGGATGCTCAGGGCAATTCCTGAGCTAAGGGTGCTGCTGCTCTGTTTACAGGCTGCTGAGAGTGTTGAAAGGGCAAAGTGGACACTGAGGAGAAACTATATTCAGCTGCAGTTGTTGCCCTGGTTAATATACAAGGGCTGTCTGAAAAAAATCCAGCTGTTGTCATTATAACAAGAACAGTTGCATAACTGGATACTTTCAGGACAGGCCTCAGCAGATTAGGGGAAATTAGTTTGCTATGTCATTGACTAGCTCATTCAGAAACATTTTATCAGACTCTTACTCCATAACAGACACTGTTCTGGGCCCTGAATTTACAATGACACTCATATATAAAACATTCTCTCTGTCCTTGAGAGGCTCCTGGACTAAAAGAATGACTGGTTGCCCTGATCTCTAGATTGGCACCCCATTATCTACTCCTTCCCAAAGCTGGAGATTTCTAAACACAAAGCACACGGGCCATTCCCAGATCAAACCCTGCAATGGTTCTTCCTTGTGAAGAGGAAGTAAGTCCCAGCTCTTTAGCATAGCATGCAGCCCCTTTCCACCTCTCCAGCCTTCTTTTCCTGGTACAGTATCTCCACCCCAGCCCTCCCCAAAATCTCTGCACCAGGCCTTTGCTTAGGACTTGCCCTGTGCCCACATGGCACTTTTTCCCTGTGCCTGGCCAAACTTCTTGGCCTTCGGTTCTTCATTTAGAAATTAGGGTCACTAAGAATCCATCCTCTACCCCAATATCAGATTATTGGTCCCCCTCATATTCTGCCATTAAACTCCACAT
>PVKE010021748.1:0-20000 GCA_004027555.1 Craseonycteris thonglongyai
CCCCCCCCCCCCCCCCGCCCCCATTGTGACGTGACATAGAAGTAGTAGCAGAAGCAAGAAGCAGACAGGGTAGTTAAAGCACCAGCTTTCTGTATGGAAGACTAGAAAGGAAAACAAAAACGTACAGAGAGATGGCAAAGAGGGAGGATCTTGGGAAAACAAACCCATAAAGTTGTTTATAAACTGCTGAACTCACCCCTAATTATTCTTGCATCTAATCCTAAACAGCATACCAAATAATTTGAGAACTGGACAGATAAACCATCACCCAACTTCCAGACTGGCCACTAGGTGGCACAAGCATGGGCCAGAACCAAATGGCACTGCTAAGGCTCTGAAAAAAAATTTTTTTTTAATTTATTTTATTGTTTGAGAGAAAGTGAGAGAGAGAGAAGAGGAGGGAGGGACCAGAGCTGTACATCATTAGTTGTGACATAGTTAGCGTTCCACACAGGTGGATGTGGGGCTGCCCAGGGCAGAAACTGAATTAGAGACCTCTTGCATGGGAGGTGAGAACCTTTGCTGGTGGTTCCTGGTGGCACCACAGTTCAGCATATGGGTTTGCAAGGGCCAGGGTCAGGATTCAATCCCTGGACCTCACAATTGCAAGGCAAGAGCCCAATCTGCTGAGCTATCCCAGCATCCCCTTAAAACATAGCTCACAGAAGACACTGAAACTAGTAGCCTAAACCAACCAGGTTGATTTACTGCTAACACAAAATTATTAATACTCTTCATAGGATTTGCAAGACTTAGAGTCTCCTAATATTCAAAATATCCAGGATACAATGTATAATTATTCAGTATATGATAAAAAAGGAAAATATCAGCTCACATGAGAAATGACAAAGACATCAACATCAAAATGACACAGATGTTAGAATTATCTGACAAAGCCTGCAAAGCAGCTATTTTTTAAATGCTTCAAAAATAATCCTAGGTACTCTTAAAACAAATAGAAAAATAAAAAATTTTAGCAAAGAAACATAGGACATCAGAAAAAGCCAAATGTACATTTTAAAATTTAAAATAATATAACATATTTAAAACTCAGTGGGTAGGCTCAGTAGCAAAATGAAGATGACAGAGAAAATTATTATTAAACTTCAAGATAGTTCAATATAAATTACCCAATCAGAAAAACAAAGAGAAAAAACGTTGAAAAAAATGAAAAGAACTTCAGAACCTGTGGGACAATAACAAAATATCTAATATTCATGTCATCTAAGTCTCAGGAGAGGAAAAAGAGTACAGTGTTAATGAAGGAATCAAAGAAGACCAAAAATAAATGGAGAGACATACCATACTCATGGATTAGAAAATTCAAATAATAGAAATATCAAATCTTCCTCAAATAGAAATACCAATTAAAATTCCAGTAGTTGTCTTTGTAGATATGGATCTGCTGATTCTAAAATGTATGTAAATGGCAAAGGAAGCAGTAGAGCTAAAACAGTTTTTAAAAGAATAACAAATTCAGAGGACTCTTAATGGTCAATTTTAAGATTTGCTACTAAGGTACAGAAGTCGAGACAACATAAATTGGCAAAGGAATAGACACACAGATCAATGGAACAGAATAAAGAGCCCAATAATATATCTAAATAAAATGATCCATTGCTCTAGTTTTACCTAACAAATTTTAAAAACCCAAAGGAACAAACTATTTCCATTAGCTTAACTAAACTCAGAATAAAATTAAAGAATATATCTAATACCCAATAAGGAAAACTGCATGATGTCTGTTATCAGATCAAAATTACAATGCATGTAAAAAATCAGAAAAAAAGCAAGTTAAATAAGGGGAAACACCAATCAATCTACAGCAACTCATATTGGTCATAGTTATCCGAATTAGCTGTCAAGTACATTAAAAACTGCTACTATAACTATATTTTATATGTTCAAAAACTTAAGTAGAGATATGGGATAATTTTTTAAAGTCCCAAATCAGATGTTTCAAGATCAGTGTCTGAGATCACACAGACAAGCATGCATGCATGCGCACACACACACAAAGGGATCAACCGAACATTAGACATTGCAGAAGAAAAGTTTAGGAGACTTAAACACATAGCTATAGAAACTATCCCAAATGAAGTATAAAGAAGAGAATAATAATAATAATAATAATAATAATAATAATAGAACAGGGTATCAGCTAAAGAACAAATTCAAGAGCTTATTTATACATGTAATTGGAGTCCCAAAGGTAAAGGTGGGAGAAAATGAAATATTTAAATATATAATGGTTGGAAATTTTTCAGATTTGATGAAAACTATAAACCTATAGACCTCAAATTTCAATGAATCCAAGCACAATAAACATAAAGAAAACTACCAAGTTACCTCATAATCTAATTGTTGAAAATCATTAATAAAGAGAAGCCATAAAAACAGTTAGAGGAAAAAAGACATGTACAGAAGAGTAAAGATAAGGATGACAGTAAATTTATTAGAAACAATCCAAGCAAGAAGACAGTGAATTAGTCTTTAAAGTACTGAAAACAAAAAATCAACCTAGAATTCTTTATTGAGTACATCTATCTTTCAAAAAAGGGGAAGAAGCTGGGGGGGTAGATTTTTGAGAAAAAAAGCTAAAAGAACTGATTACCAACAGACCTGCATTACAAAAATAACATAAGGGGAAGCTGGGATGGCTCAGCGGGCTAAGTGCTCACTTTGTTGCCCTAGGGTCTGAGGATCAAGTCCTGGCCCCGGCCTGTGCGGACTCAGAAGCACACTCCAGTTCAGTTCTCACCCCCTGGTTCAGCCCCTGGCTTGAGGGGGCGTGCCTCCCATCCAGGAGGTCCCCAGCCCAGTTCCTGCCCTGCACAGCCTCTGCCCACCTGTGTGGAACTGAAACCATGTCAAAAACTGATGACATACAACTATGGAGACAGCCCTGGGCCCTCCCCCTTCTCTCTGACTCTTTCTCTCTGTCAAAAACAATAAAATAAATCTTTAAAAAAAATAAAATGAAAAGTTAAAAGAGATCCTATACACAAAAGGAAAATGATACCAAGTGAAAATATGAATCTACATAAAGAACTAAAGGGCATATATTCATTCAAATACTATATATAAGTGTTCATAGTAACCTGTTGTCAAACTACAGAAATATTTTACAAATGTGTATGATTGTCCTTCATGAGATCAGCAATACATCATTCTCTTGTGATAGTATATATCTAGAAACTTCATTCACTCATTCATTCATTCATACCCATACAACATAGTTACTCCTTATGTTAAGTCATACCTCACCTCCATCAACTCTCTCCTCGCACAGCACTCTTATCTCCAGTAATAATGAGGACACCATCCCCATTGACAAAAGCTAGATGAAAAAATGGTCATGTTATGTTCAGGCAGCAAGCTCTCAAGTTAGAATTGATGAGAATCCATATTCCTTATGTAACTTTAGGTGAATTTCTTAATCTCTCTGTGCCTTGGTTTCTTCATCTATAAATCAGAAATGGTAGTAATAGTACCTGCCTTATACAGCTATCGTGAGGACTAAAGAGAGAGTATAATGTTATGCATTATTACCTTACTCTAGCATAGCTTCATGGTCAAACTTTCTGTTCATCTTATTTTAGTCAATCCATAAGGTGTCACAGCAGCAATTATTAGTCACCACAGTTCATAGACAACTGTGTCCAGGGCTTGTAGTTCTTCTACTGTAGAAGCTGGGAGGCAGCCATGACAACACGACATGTTGACACAACCTTCCCAGGTGTCCAACACATGACTTATCTACACCAAGGTCTCTGCACACACATCATACCCAATCCAGCTGGTGTACAAACAGAGCAGGACTCAAAACGAGATGTTGTAAATTCGGTCTAATCCAATATATACTTAGGAGAAAAATCACTTACTCTCAGAGTCTGTTTCTTCATATAAAATTGAAATATACCTCCCGCATTAGAAGGGATTAAATGACATAAGTAAGAATACATTTCAATTGTAAAGTGCATTACAGTTTCACTCTTATCATTCATCTTTGTGTCACCAGTTTTATTACTTCAAAATACATTCAGTTTATTTCTGACTGTTTCAGGCACTGTGCTAAGCTCCAAGGGCATGGAAATGAATAACATGCAATAGCCAAAGTTTATCGTATATCTCTGTATATAAGATGAAACATTTGTCTAAAACTGTTAGACAAAAAATTGGGGGTCACCTTATACATGGGAATAACCTGTGTATTGATTCTTTTTTTTTTTTTATCTTTTTATATTTATAGAGAGTAATTATTTTATCTTCAGTGCATATTTATTTTTATTTTACTTTTGACAGATAGAGAGAGAGACAGAGACAGCTAGAGAACCGAACTGTGGGAACTCCCCAGTTCAGCATGTGGGTCCGCCTGGGCCAGAGCCGGGATTCGATCCTCGGTCCTCGGGGCCTCAAAGCAAGCGCTCAACCCGCTGAGCCGTCCCGGCTTTCCGTGTGTATTGATTCTTAATGCTGGGTTAGAAAAGTAGGGGTTGTCTTATACATAGGGGTGCCTTATACACAGAAAAAGATAGCAATACATACATTTATTTTGTTTAGTGTGTTATTTGTTGACTGATTGCTGAAAATATTTGGACTGGAGAACTTAGACCCAGTTTAAAAGAGATATAAAATACTGTGTTCTATTTATCATGACACACACACGGCTTTCTCCCATCTGTGCATTCCCAGTGAGCATTTACATCTATCATAGCATTGAACATGATTGACTGCAATCATGAGTTCACTTTGTATAGGTTCCCCTCTAGACTGTGAGCTTCTTGAAGGTAGACATATGGTGATTCTTTTTGTTTTTGTATCTTCAGTATGTACCTCATAGTATTGCATATAGTGACCCTTAGTGAACACTTTTTTTTTTTTAATCTAAGAATGACCAACTGCATGTAGAATATGGAGAAGCAATGTCGCAATTCAATTAAGTAATTTCAACCAGAAACCCTGTGAATGGTGTTCTCTTTTGTACTAGCATTTGGGTGTGTGTCACCTCTCTCCATGTACATAAGTTTATCTATCTGAACATGAGCTAGTGGATCAGGCTTAGCTGAGGACATTCCATTTCAAAATACTCAGTAACTATTTAGTAAATGAAAACTTCTGTTGTCCTAAGCTTCCAGAAACAGTTAATGTACTTCCAAGAAATAATCAGTGTAACTTTCCAACCAGTAAAAGCAAGCCTCTTATATTCTATTTAAGTTTCTAGAAGTTTATACACATACACGTTCAACTTACATAGCCCTTTACACATATACCAGCACTATATATTCTTTTACAACATAGGGTTTTCTAGGATTGAGTAGTCTTAAACAACAGTATTTTATTATTTTAAGCACACCCACTGTGGAATCATTCTCAGGGCTCACTGCTTCTGCTATTGGAACATTTGTTTTTTATTCTGAATATTTCAGCACATCTATTTACCTGGCACTATATTTAGTACCACAGTGCCAAGATGGCATATATACAGATTCAATTGCAATTCCCATCTGATGTCCCTTCCCTCTCCTTTTTTACCCCCTTTTTTATGTCCACACTCTGAATTCAGCACAAAGTTGGTGTGTTTAATTTAAAAAGAAGTAAAACGCTCCAGGAGACGCCTCAGACCACTGCAAATCACCTACTTTATAGAGGCAGTAAAATTGTGTATCGGATTAGAAGTGATGCTGATCTGAAATTTATGATAACTTTTAATGGCATTATAATTTTTTCCCTGTGCGCTCCATAACTGCATCGTTTCAATGCACAGTGCAGTGAGATGAAATTTGTAAGGGAAGAACATTACCCAGGCAAGCCCAGGGAAGAAAAAAAAAAAAGAAAAAAAAAAGCCAGTGGAATAATGCAACAGCCACACACAGGTATATGGAAGTTATTCCTTCTGTGCCCTATGTAGAGGCACAATCTCCACAATCACCCTTTGAAATTTGAAATTAAAGGCAACTCAGAGAACAGAATGTGTTGATAAAACTAGGAAATGTGGTAGCAGCAACCTCTTAAGAAAGCTGGGGCAGATGGCTGCCACACCCCACCCCACCACTTCTGGGACTCTACTTGGCTGCGAGAAGCACACTGTTTTCTGGAACAAACAGCTCTTCCCTTAGCTATTTCTGTTGTCCTGTTTTCCCTGGGACAGCTCAACACCCGCACAGGTTCCAAAGGGGAGGCAGGGGGCTTTAAAGGCTCATGATGTGTAAAGTCTGAGAAGTTTGCAACTAAGAAAATGATAGTGAGAGAACAAAGGAACTCAATGACAGAGGGAGAGAGAAAAAAAAGTGAGACATGGAAGAGTGTTTCAAAATTCTAACAATAATGTTTATATTAAGTTCTAATTTGAAATATGAGAGCAAAACTCTCCAGAAAAGCCACCAGAGTCAAAGGAGAAGTCTTCCTTTCAATGCCAAATCCCCTCTTCAATTTTTTTCTTTAGGAATAATCCAGCCTTTACTAGAATACTTCCAAAGACAAGGGGTTTATTACCAATTGAGGCAATTCACGAATTCCTTTATAAATTCATTGAACAATGTATTAGGCATCATGCCAGGCTTCAAGTGCTACACTATTGTTTATTGTTTGCTTGCCCTCTTGCCCACACCCTAGAAAGGCTATGTTAGTCTTGCACCTTTTCCCAGAGAATTAGAATAAAAGAAAATCAGAATGTGTAACAGCAAAGAAACTTAGTAGCCATCTAGTCCAAACCAAACATTTTATAGACAATGAAGTAAAACTGAGGTTCACAGAAGGAAGTCAGTTATCCAAAGTCACATAAATAATTCATTGCAAAACATGAGTTAAAACCCTATATCCCATTCCCCATTATATGTTTCTTCCATTGAACCATGATGAGTTTTCTTCATGGATCACACACTTGGTCCTCCCAAGTGTCCAGATTCCCAAGCTTGTCTAGGTGTTTGTCTCCCCTAATCAGGCTGAAAGGCTCAATACAAACTTGTGGGCCTTTAATCTAACACAGTTTTAGAATGTGTCCTTGGTCATTATCCATCAGTTCTTAAGTGGATTGGGAAAATAAAGTCTTTTTTCAAAACCATCCACAATATACTCTTCAAAACCATCCACAATATACTTTTCACTGACCATAACCCATTCCTTTTCACAAACCAACAAGGAAGAAAAAATTCTTCTACTCCCAAGATTTTCAACTTCCTACCCAGAATTGCAACCTGTTTAGAGAACTCTGTTTCTCCTTTTTCCTTTCAGAAATGTCCTCCTCTGTTCTCTGATTCTACCTAGTGCTTCATTCATAAATATTATATTTTCTGAAGGACTTGAAACATCACCCCACATAGTCCTGACCTATGCCTTCTCTGGGTCTGAACTTAAACATTTCTAGACCTCCATTTCAGTATCAATCACAAGTTTCCTTCTACTGTAATTTTTGGTTACATTTCTTTTCCACCTTGAACTCCTTGAAGGCAATACTGCTACCTTATTTACTTTTGTTCCTCAGCAATTGACAAACAGTGGGGCTAAATTAATATTTTTGAATGAAGGCATGCAAATCAGCAGAATTGGGAAGTGATATGTGTTTTCAGAGCCTTGAAGGCTATTTTATCACATTCTAAGTTACGGTCTCAAAAGATAGCCAATCACTAATTGAATCATATTAGGTTTCACATGTCACTGTCCTCATCTATTCCCCCAAACTGCAAGATACAACTCTTTCTAGGGGTAGTATCTGGATTCCTGTGACCCCAATGCCTGTCTGATGTTCCTTGTATCTCTGGAGGGGTCTTATTAGGAAGGCAAGATTCACCCCTTTTGTAAAGTCTCACACTTATGCAACTCTAATGATGCAGAACTTCTTTCTCTACTATGTTGTGTGTCACCATCATTAATGTTGATATCCTGTCCTCCTATGGACTTTTTTTTTCTGTATATCTTACTCAATCTTAGCTACCACCCCTCTACAAAGTCATTCTTCATCCCTTTAATATTCTACCAGAGGTGTTCTCAAGCTGTGAGGCCAACTTAGACTACTCATGATGTAATTGGTGAGCAAAATGTACTCAAACTGGCTTCCTCCACTTGCCAATTGTGTGACCTTCAGTACATTCCTTAAAGTCTCTGTGCTTTCATTCCTTTTAAATAAAGCATCTTCTGTGGTTTCTGTGAGCATAAAAAAAAATAGCACATAGGATGCCAGGATAGCTCAACAGGTTGAGTGCTTGCCTTGTAACCACAAGGTCTGGGGATCAAATCCTGGCCCCAGCCCATGCAAACCCACAACTGAACTGTGGCATGCAACCTGTAACCACCAGGATGGCAGTGAAGGTTCTTAGCTCCCATGAGGGAGGCCCCAAGTTTGTTTTCACCCGATGTGGGCCCACATCCACCTATGTGGAATCAAACTATGTCAAAAAACTAATGATGTACACCTATGGAGATTACTAGGGCCTTCCCCCCTTCTTTATCTCTCTCTCACCCCTCTCAAACAATAACATAAATCTTTGGGGTGGGGGGGAATGGCATGTGTAAAATGCTTAGCACAATACCTGGCACATAATGATTGTAAAATAAATGTTTGCTCTGATTACAGTCATCACTCTAAATAGAAACATAAAGGCAGTACACGATCAGCTGATGCTCATAATAATTTCTTTGCTGTTCTCGTGTTCTACGGCTCTACGTAAACCTTAGATACTTTTCATGAAAAACTGTGTTTTGGGCCTTGACTTTTTTCTGTGTCTTCTTGTCTCTTTCTTGTCCATTTAACTGTGCTCATCTTCTAAACTCTGAGGATAGCCTTTGCCAACATAAAGTGTCCTAAGAGGGAAAGCAAGGCCACACAAGGAAGAGAGAAAAGCCCCACATTAAAAAGAGACAATTCAAAAGATAGCAGTCATGTTGTGATCAGGGATCACCCCATGTCCAGCCTCCTCAACACCTCTGCATGCCCTGGGCCTGAGCAATACTGACCTGCCAGGCTGCTCAGCACTTTTTCCAAGTGAGATGGAATCCCAATGCTGAAAACCTCAGTATCCAGGCCCTTAGTCTCCCTTGGAGACTGAGGTTAATGATGAGCTTGAACCTTGAGTTTTCTTTGAGTCACTTCTCTTGACCTAATTAATTATATGCTGAGCGGGAAATTCAATGTATTTGATCAAGTCTTGCAGTATCTTCCTTGCCTAATTCCATTAGTCTCATTGATACAAAGGGTTCCTGAAGCAATTAAAGAGTATGGTATCCCCTGAGGGTTCTGGGAAGAATATTCTTTCCCCACTCTTCTCAGAGCCAGGTTATGCATGGTGGATGGCATGGGCAGGGCTGTGCAGAGGACCCTTCCAAGAGGACTGGTATCCCTTGGTGCCAGCAAAGTGAGATCTGACTTCACTTCAATTAACAATGTGTAGAAACTAAAGTATCTCAGTTGATAAATGTGGAGGGAGGGATGCTGTGTTATTGGTGACAGTGTTCTTCACAATTCTTTCTCCCACGTGTTTATTTCACATATTATATACTTTTTATTCAGTCTTATTACTATCTCTATCCACCTACGACTCCAGTGACCCACAAAATGCCTTCAGAGTCATTGGCCCCTTTTAGAAACCTCTGGTAGGCTATTAGAAATGTCAGTGCACACTCAACAAGCAGTAGGACCCAAATACGCTGAGGCTTCACCTCATTAAAATGTTTCCACGACACAGGGTCAAACTTATCTTGCCACGGACTCCCTTCCTCTCACCAATCGCTGAGAAACCATTTTCTTTCTAATTAATTTCATCTAGATGAAACCTGCACAAATGTCAGTACAACAAATTAAGACTTATTGATTATTGACTTTTTAAAAATAGTTAATGGTTGTGTCCAAAGATGAAATATTTTAGGGGACATCAGCAAGACATTTTAACTTTGGCTGATTTGGGTTTCCTGAACAATGAAAATAATGTTGTAAGCATCTTCCATAGCCTCGTTGATCATTTTTCACCTGAAACTTTTTTTAAAATTGATACAAAATACTAATATAAATAGCTAGAAAAGTGCATCTTAGAATTTCATGGAGACTAAGTGCTACTCAGGTATTTACATTTCGTATATGGTACTCTAGAAGTTGTCTATCCTTGTTTCTCTTTATTTCTCCCTCAAAAACATCAGTAGACTGTTAAATTTGTTCACCATGATTGTTGATTGTAAAAGGGTAAAAATTAAAAATGAAATTAAACTTCAGTTTCTTATCATAAATAGGGTTGGTTGATATTGAGAAAAGGGTGAATGTCTTAACCTAGCCCGTGGGTTTCTGGCATAATTTTAACCACTCACCAAACCTTAATGAATCCTACTATGTTCTGGGGTAAAGATCAGAGCAGATGTTAGCCTTAACTGCTACTTTCAAGAAGATATAATCCAGTTCAAAACATCCACATGCACATTAAAAAAAAAATGTGACCTACAAAATTTTCTATACTATACAATGTGGTAGAATTCAAATCCAGTATCTCATTTGATTTATAAGTTTTTGTAGTAACGTAGCATGAGATACCTATTTATTGGTAGAAAAACAGGAACAAAGAGAAATGAATTACATCAAAGATAACACTAACAAGAACTAAAATCAAGCTTCTATTTCTAAAATACTTAAACTAGATATTTTCTTGACATGCTATCCAGCTTATTGAAGAGCTTTTATTCTACCAATGGACTATATCCAAGGACTACAAGTAAGGTTTCCTAAAAGAGTAGAAATCAGGTTCATAATCTACACAGGCAAATTGGTTCAGGGAAGAAATTTATAACAAATCTTTTCTTTTCTTCTATCCTACTCAAATGTTTCCATTTGTCTGGGAATATCCAAGTACAATTGCTGTCTATATTAAGTTTGAGAGTGTAAGTATTTGGTCTTCATTCTTCAGGACAGGTATGATTAGGACAGATGTCTATAAAAAGTTCGGAAAAATCATTGAGTCAAACCTATCAATTTATAGAAAATCATTGAAGCCCAGAGAAGTTGTTACTTGTACAAGGTCACATAACTTGAAGGAGTGTGTGTATGTGTATTTTCGCGCGCGCGCGCGTGTGTGTGTGTGTGTGTGTGTGTGCGCGCATGTGAAAGGCTTTTCATCTTGCTATTTAATACAAATATTTGCTATCATTTTGCGCAGTACTACATATCAACTAAAGAGAAGCATGGATGTTTTGGAAAAGGTGCCCAGCCTAGTGACGTCAATGGCCAGAGAATCAGAAAACTCAACATAGGAAAGAGGCGAGGAGAATCATCATATTCAGCCTGGGCCTGAGAAGACCAGAGGGTGTAAGATCCATAGGAAGACATGCCCCACAGCCTGAAATAAAGAAGTCCTATTATCTCTTGGGCCAGATGAAAGAATAAGGCCTAGTAAAACCCTCATAGAAGTCTTTCATCTTAAAGAAGATTTTAAAAATGAAGGTGTGGACAGAAGTAGAGAATCTGATGGCTACAACACTTCAACAGGGGATTGGACCAGTTGACCTTGAAGCCCCAGGCAGCTCTAGAGGACTTTGATTGTATGATTTATTTTTATGTTTATATTTATGTTCTGCCAACAACCCCACAAGCTCCAGAATTGCTTTAATGAATAAATGATAAGTTTAAAAATGATAATGGTGCCGTCAGGAGCAGAAAGCAGTGCTGGTTTATGGCTAGATCTTAATATGTGCAACAGAATTGGACACAAAGGACAGGTTCTCTCGTTCTGATTTGTCATGGCTGGTGAATATGGGAGCCTTCACCTTCACCTCTGGCAAAGCAGGCTTCATTTGTTGTGCTGGGTCAGAACAGTCAAATCTCTTGTTCACACTCTTACTTGTCTCTTTTTATATATTGTCTACAATATACAAATTAGATGTCTTTTTAGCCACTGTACTCATACACTAGGTAAAGGAATGAAATTATTGGCCCCCGGAAAGGAATTGATATCAAATATCTTGATGAAACATTCACTGTAATTTCTCTAAAAATGTTAAGAACAAAATCAGGTACAAATTCACCTGCTATACATGAGTGAGAATTGACAAAAAGGCAATAGATTTGCCTTAAACAAAAATTCTCTTAATTTTCAAGGAGTATGTTCTGGTATGATTCTAGTCTCAGTTGTACCAACATGTTGACTGGTTATAATGAACCCTATTTGTCAGAAAAGGTATTTGCCATCAGTGCCCTTCTCTTAGCCAATAATTTCATTTCTGCATCTATTAAACCCATGCTAAAAAGACATGCAATTTGTGTTATGCAGACAACCTCTACAAGGAGACAAGAATGTGAATAAGAGATTTGGCCATTGTGACCCAACACAGCTAATCAGTGGCACCAACAAGATATAATCCTTCAGAATAATAATAGAGAAAGATATTTTCCTGGTGTTTAGTTCTCTAAATTGTACCTAATGGAAGCATCCAGGCATATAAGCAGGAAAAAAAGATTCACTAATCAAACTCTATACCACTATGATTTTTTATTTGAAAATGGGGAGAAAACGAACACAAACTTGTGTGCAGGTTCTTACAATAAAGATGAGGTACTGGTGGCACCTCATAAGGCTTCTAAGATGATGTATTGGTATCTTGCAAATTTAAGTTTTTAATAGGCTAGTGACTATATTTTATTCCTACTATGAATTAATAACTTAGGTATTTGTGCTAAATTGAACCAGAAGTCCCCTCAGCATTGGGAGCTAATCAAATAAGAGAAATGTGTGTTTTGCAAGGCCTTTTGTTCTTCCTGTGAAACCTGCCCATTACTCTGCATAGTCTGGATCAATGTCTATCCCATTGGTAAGGAAGGGCAATCCAAGAGCTGACATGAGCATTATGTGACCAACCACTCGGCTCCCAAACCTGTGTGGCAAGCCTGCATGCCAATTAAAAGGGTCAGTGGCAGCTGCAGAAGAAGATATAGTGAGAAGAACTGTGTCTTCCAGCCATCAGTTCCTGGACTAAGGACCTCCCCCTTTGTCTGCTCACAATCATTGTTGTGCCCACACTGCTCATTAGCCAACCTTGACAGATTTCTATGTGTTATTTATCAGGTTTTTGTTCTTGGAGAGGAGGAGTTCGGTTTGTTTTTTGGTAATCTGCCCCTTCATAAATTAATATTCAGTAAATCAGTTAGAATTCTGATTCAGTCACAGGGAAGAAAGAATTGAACTCAAATTGACTTAAGCAAGAAGGGAATTTATTGACCCAATAACTCAAAAATCTGAGTTTATAAGGTTTGGTTCTGTAATTCAATCACTAGGATATTTTTCTCTCTTACCCTCTCTTGGCTCTACATTGGTTTCCATTTTCAGAATGGCTTTACTCTGTGGTAGCAAGATATTTAGTACAGTTTTAGCCTTACCTCCTTTTGGGTTCAAGTCAAGTGGGAAAAAACAACAGGCAAAACAAAAGTTTCATTGAGTCTCATGGGATCTCTTTGGGTCATGTGCCCATCCTGAGCCAATCACAGTGATAAAGAAAAGGAAATGCTCTGATTGGCTTAGGCTGACCCATATATCCATCCAGCACATTGAATGAGATTGGTCCCAACACCATACAAACTATCCTGGAGAGAGAAGAGAACAGAATGGTTTTCACAGATACTGATACTAAGAGAAGGATAAAGAGATATCAAGCTATAAAACAATGGATGTCCTTTATATCAAGTCTCATCTACCAGATTCTAGGCTCACTAAGGCAAAAGACCACATCTTGTATTTCTCTGAGTCACCCACAATGCCTAGTGTACAAACAATATGTATTTATTAAGCATGTAATAATTGGTGAATTACATTAGTCATTGATTAATTTAGTCAAATTGGGAAATCTAAAATTAGAAATCACTCTTTTGCTCAAACCCTTCTGCTGTTTGACAATGACTACACATTATCCCAGAAAGCTAGAGTGTCCAATGCTGTTGTCATTCATAGAATTATCTTTTATTTGATAAATGAACTATGCTGTGACTGTACTGTGAACTATTATTTATAATAACAATCTTCAGCTAGGTCATTACATATAATAATATCTCATGTGAACCTCATAATATAGAAAATAAGGCTCAGAAAAACCAAATGACCTGCCCAAGGTAACACAGCTAATAAATGGTAGAGCTAGAATTTGAACCCAAGTCAGTCCTTTTACTATCTATGCTTGGTCAAATCAGATCATACTGCAAAACCCATTTTAGGTGCCACCACATTCCAGAATCACTCCAGCTGGAATCAGTCAATCTTTCCACACCATTTAATAGTTCTCTTATAGCCCTTATATAGTTCTGATATGGGTAATTGTTGACACACTTGTCTCTCCGGCTCAAATCTGATATTCTCAGTGTCCCTGGGAAGAGCAGACAGCAGAATGCAGAAGCCAGAATGATAGAGAAAAAATAGCAAGATGAGCTGTAAACAAGAGGAGGGGCATTTTGTGGACCAGTTGCTGCCCCAGCCCTGGGGCCTGCTTCTTCCCTCCCCTTCCACTGAGGTACAGGCAGGATTTGGTCTCAAACCAAGCTTCCCAGATGAGCTCTCCACTGCAGGATCAATTTTCCAAAATGGGCCTCTCATCATGTCATCCCCCAACTCAAGCCCTTCAGGCAAAACTTCATTTAACATAACGGCTGGCCGCCATTTGTCAAGTTGATTTTTTAAAATACCACACTAGAGCGGTACTTATCGTGGTAACTACGTTTTTTGGCACCCCCTTCAATTCTGCATCTGTGACAGATGCCACCCCTTCCTCGCCCCAGTCCTGCCTGACACTGTCTCAGGAGCTCCCTATGACCTACTGAGCAAAGCCTGAAAACCTTAACATGATATTCAAGGTCTCCACAAAAATGGATTTATTTACCTTTCTAATTTGATTTTCAGTCTCCACTCCAACAAACTATGTTACTGTTGCTCTTCTCCCCCCATTCCCCGACCCCATGCAATGGTTTTCCAACATAGAAAGCTTTACCCACCCCCTCCTTCAAAGGCCACCTCCTAAACCTTTCCAGGTTCCCCTTCCTTGGGCCAGATCCTACACTGGCTCAGCCTGAACATACTAACTCCATTCAAAACTCCTTAAGGTCATAGGCTGTCTGAAAATCACTCCCGTCTCTCCCATTCTCTCTGCCACTCCTCACCCCCATACTTCCATTGAGCAACCAAGCTAATGCTCAATAAATCAGGTCTTTTGTTTGATGTTACTACAGACTCCAGTTTATTCCTATCTGATAGCCAGCTGGCTCCTTGGCCATGGCTCACTGCCGGGAAAGTCCTCTTCCTGGACTTCACATGGAAGCGCCAGAGAAGACAGGAGGATGGGCTTGGGATGGGGCATCATGAGAGGAGCCCCCCACCCTGCTCAGAACCTGGGACCTGGGGCTCAGGGCCCCACAGGAAGTGGCAGATCAGTTGATGGGGCTGGAACTTACTCTGGGTTTGCCTTCTCTATGATCTTGAGTCTTAGAGACAGCCCCAATGGTTCTGGTTTCAGCTCAAAATAGAGGGGGAAAAAGCACGTCTCGGGAAAGACCTGGTTTTCTGAGACTGAAAAAAAAAATTTTTTAATAAATATTTGGGCCTAAAAAGAGTTATCTTTTAAATACAAATAGCTGGTTTTATTTAAATACAAATGACTGAAAATGGATATCTTTGCACAGAAATAACTGGTTGCCAAGTTTAGCCCCATTTATTCATTCACTCAATAAATACAGTGTCCCCTCGCCACTTCGCGCTTCATGTTTTGCGGCTTCAGTGCTTCGCGGGTTTTCCCAAAACATTCATCAAAAAATAAAAATGAAAAAATACAACCCTGTCGGCAGCCACATGGCGGAAAGGAGCGTTGTTTCATGTGGATGCGCGAGAGAGAAAGAGTCTCCGAGGGAGCCTAACGCTTCTACGAGGCAAGTGAGAGCCTCTCCTCCGCCCCCCACACCAGACTCTTCGCCTCACTCAGAAAGCCATGCTGATTCATGTTTATTACTGTATAAGGTTTTGTCATGAACCTTATTAATTAGCACTGACACGTTTAAGTAAATATGTATACTGTTGTCATTTTTGTCTTAAATGAGTAAAGTATGAATACTGTTTACATATTTAAAACATTCTTGTACCCGCATCCACGAAAATTCCTAGGGGCAAATCCTACTTCGCGGTTTTTCAGCTTTCGCGGAAAGTTCTGGTCCCCATTAACCGCGAAAAACGAGGGATCACTGTATTTATTTGTTGCCTACCATGGGCTGAGTGCTAGAGATAGGGTGATAACCAGACAGACAGTTCTTGGCCTCTTAGGGCTTTCATCATACATTTTTAATTATTTATGAGAATTTTTGCAAATTACTTTGAGGCTCCTTAAATCAACAAATAATTATTGAGCTCATGATAAATGTCTAAGCTAGATATATGGCATACATTGGTGAATAAAATGGACAAAGTTCCCTTCCCTTCAGGAGTTCATAGTCTAGCTGGGTGCAATAGACATAATAAATAAGTACTTCATAAACTATAGTAGGAAAAACAAATTCTATGGAAAAGAGAAAAACTAAAGCAAGATAAGAGTGTGTCTGGAGGTTTTGAGGAAACCCCAGGACAGATTGAAAATAAGATGAGAGAAGTAATAGGGCAGATTGTGTAGCTGTGTGGACCATGAAAGGCCTTTGGCTTTTACTCCAAGTGAAAAGGGGAGTTGCAGAGGGTTTTGAGCAGAGGGGTGATGTAATATGACTCTATTATAAAAGCAACTCTCTTCTTGTCCTTAGAATAGACTGAACAGGTAGGAGGAGTAAGAGGAGAACAAGGAGCCAGTTAGGACAAATATGATAGGATCCAAATTAGAGAAAGTAGTGGCTTGAACCAGCAGGCTAGCAGTATAGATGCTGAGAAGAGGTCAGATTCTGGATTGATTTTCTTTCATATTGAGGATAGACAGAGTCTTACCCCATATATTTGTGGTGGGGATCAAATGAGATTAAACATGACAAAAGTTTATAATAGCGCCTGGCACACAGTAATTGCTTAATAAACATCAATAATTATTAAGATTATTATCCGTAGAACTTTGGCAATGGGTTGTCCTCTGTAGTGCTAGGAGTGAAAATAATACTCTCATCTGCTAATAGAAAGTTTCAAAAATAAAATTTGAAATGAACCCAAAGTGGAGTAGTCCTCTCCTCCTTTTTTCTCACAATGCTTTTGCTTCAAGGTCAAGGACAACCGGAGCGCCAGCTCTCATCAGTGCCTGTGTCAATATAGATCTGTCCTGATCTCCCAGCCCTCACCTTCTAACTCACTTGACCCTTCCTTGTCTGACATAACCAAGGCTCTAGAGTGAGCAAACACAGTCCCCTGTCATGTATGGGAGCACTAGATACCCTTTAGCCTGGGGAGAAGGATGTTCATCTAGGGAAAAACCTGGAGTCCTGGTAGCCCATTACTAAGGGATCCATCTAGCTTGCCATGAAAATTCTGGGAAACTCCTAGAGAAGGAACCATGGAAAAGAGCTCAGCTCAACCTCTAACTGGATAGAGTCCCCAGCCCTCCCAGAAGAGGCGGCACAATAGAGCACAGTCAAGTGGAATGGTGGAGTATACTTTAGAGAAATTTTGCCAAAAGGAAAAGTAGAGATGATGGTTTCTTTTTTTAATTCCCTACTAAAAAAAAAAAAAAATCTCCAGAACTTAAAACTATTTTAATCAGCTGAAAAACATACATGGGCTTTACAGCTCCAAGACAGCTTGCACAGGCCCCGATAAATGCCTATCGCTCATTTGCATACGCTAACAGCTACACTTTAATCAGCCTCCTAATCCCTGATGGTATTAATGAATTTTTTTATGCTTTTTTTTTTTTTTTTTAGTATCATGTTTGCTAATTCAAAAATGATCAGCGGCTTCTGTGTGCCTTTTTTTATGCAGGAAATAATGGGTGAGCTGGGTACTTCTGTTATCCCACTCTCACAAATAATTAAGACTACAAAGGGTACAAATCAGTTTGAATGCAGTGCACAAAGGCATGGGCTCGGCAAAGGCCTTTCTCTGTTCCTGTTTCTCCCTCTCCCTCCCCCACCCCCTACTTTCTCTCTTTTTATGTGTTCCTTTCCTTTGACAAGAGGTAGTTCCCAAAGACACCTGGGCAGGCAAGGAGCTGACCTACTGATCCGAAATATTAATTCCCTGACTCCCTCCACCCACATTACCACCACCACCACCAGAAAAATGACGTGAGTTTTCATTGCAGAGGGTTTGGATGGTCCTCAAGACTGGTTTTCAAAGCACAAACTGCTGTGAAAGGAAAAAAAAAACTTTCTGACTACTGTGTCTTCCATAGTTTGCACCCTCCTTTGCTGTTCAGTTTCTCAGTCAGAATCTGCCAGGCCAGGTGCCACCGGGCTCAGGGAAATGAGGGAAGCCTCCCTCTCCTCTGTCCTGGGCCTTGCTCCAGTTTGGCTCACAGGGGGCCAGGCCAGCCAGAGACACAACAGCTGGGGCCAGGATTCCGGTGTTTCACGCAGCTGCAGCACCTCCAGAATTGGGGCCAACATTAGACATGGTAGGCCTATTGGAAAATAAAAAACATAAGAGAGGGTCTGCGAATACTCACAAGGAGTTGGGGAAAGGCCATCATGGACGACGAAAACTCACAAATAAGCCAAATGGTTTAGGCCAACCTGGCCACCTAACAGAGTTCCCTGACTTGCATTTCATCATTGCAGCCTGTCTATTCATAGTCACCAGAGCCGGACAGGTGAAACCATCAGCCAGAGAAAGGAGAAAGTATGAGCCATGGACAACCTACAGCCTGGAGACTGAACTCTCAGTGAATAATTGGCAAGAAAATACAGATAGAATCCAGTGCAAGTACATGTATAAGTGAACCAGTAAATTTGCTACCTATTTTTAACAATAAATAAAATTGCTAGATATAAAACTAAAATATGCAAAGCACCTCAAGATACAGTTATTTTTCAAAGATTGGGGAGGAGTCATGTCAATCACATATTCGGTTGCATATGAATATATATAATTTTTTTAATTTCCTTATTCAGGAATGCTGGGAGAAGTGATGAGACAACCAAAATTGCAAAGTCCTTTGCATTGTAACAAGGATAAAGCATTGCATGAATATGTTATGATCATCAAATCAGCAACCTCCCATTCTCATACAGTGGCCATCCCATTCCTTGGCAACCTCTCCCTAACCTGTAGTCATTGGGGAATGGCTTAACTGAAAGTTACAGATACCTTACTCTGATTCCTTGTCTGTCTTCTAGTTAAGTTATTTTCCATACCTCTAGTAGAACATTCTTTTGCACACAGTAGGCACAATGAATTACTTTGGGGTGCCATGACTAAAACACTATTGTTGGAAAGTTATCACTCACGTTGAGTTTATCTAGTGGTGTAATATCTCCTTTACCTGTATGTAAAAAGGTTTGATCTATGGATATAATTTTACTTTAAACTTACCAGAAACTTAATAATACATTTTACCAAGATGGAGTTACGTCTTTTTAATTTGTGAGGATTCAGATACTCTTTACCCCACTTCATTCCCACTTTACTCATTCTCCCTTAGCTTGACCCATCTTTAGACCATTTTAACACCCATCAAGCCATCCACCGATCAATTTTTTAACAAATCTGTGCTTAGTGTTCATTGTGTCCACCCCCTTTCTCATTTCAACCAGAAGGGAAGTGTAGGGAAAGGAATACCAGTGATGCTTCTGGTTGGCCATTTAGGGGGAGAATTTGAGATATCTGGGAAGCATTGTTTAACTTTTGGTCTTTTCCATCACTATAGACCTTATTTACTTATGCTATTGTTTCCTTCAACAGCAAATCTTGACCCAGATTGCTCATGAGAATCACCTGAAAAGCTGTTAAAACCATAGGTTTGCCCTATTGAAGCCTCCAAAATTCTGATTTAATCAGTCTAGGGTGGGCCATATGACATTGGTATATTTAAAATCTGACCAAGTAATTATGATATGCAAACAACGAGTTTTCTACAGCAAGTAAGGCAGATGACATTTT
>PVKE010021748.1:25000-26212 GCA_004027555.1 Craseonycteris thonglongyai
AAAAGCTACCAGCTCCCTGTCCACCCTAGCTAAAGGTAACATTTCAGGTTCGAAGTTTTGGGTGCTTCCTTTTCTCATTCCTCAGAGGAGGCCCCTTGCCCATCAAGGAAGAAAGGCTGAGCTTTCCCTTAGGTTTGTCATCAACACCCCTCCCCACACTCCTCCCTTCCCATGCCCCCATCAAAAAGAAAATACTATAGGTTGATGGATGTCTTTCCTCAATCCATGACCTTGTCTGGATATTTGCTTTTCTTTTATGAATGCCCAGGGAGCAAGGACACTTGAGAACAAGCATGAGATGTGGGATAAGGAAACCCACATTAGTTGTGTCCCCTTAGCTCATGGATGTAAGATTACAAGCAAGCCTCCATTTCCTCTTTGGGTCGTTGGAAGAACCAAGTGAAATGATGCATGTGAAATGCTTTGTGATCTGGAAAGCCCTATGTATTTATTCCACAACCCCAACCTGTTCTCCCTCATCCATCAGGATTGAGTCCAGAATAACCGTCCCCCATGTTGCTTCCCCCACATTAGGGGAGATGAAACTGTGGACAGGGAAGTCTGGGCATCCATCAGAGGTCTGCTGTGAGCAGAAGCACCTGCCTGCTGAATCAGGGCTGGAGTCTGGGCCAGGCAAGATGGTTCACGTTCGTATGGGGCTTCGCAGCTTACAAAGCACATGGACATCTGTTATCTGGTTGCTTCACAGCCACCCTGTAAGTAGCAGCAGCTTTATCTCTGCTGGTCAAAGAGAAAACGGAGTCTTCAGAGAAGTGAGAAAGTTGCCCAAAGTCACACAGTTACTGAGTGGAGAGCTAGGCTCGTAGCCGGGTCTTAGGCCTCCTGACCCACGGCTGCTTTTAGCTTTTGAGTGGTGGGTCTGGGCTCCACAGCACTTTCGTCACTCCACTCAGTATGCACAATAGACTGGGTAACATGATGTATTATATAAATGTACAGTTTTTTATAAATTGTGTATAAGTGTATAATTAGTTATCAATTATATAGTATAAATCAAGCATCTATTAACATTGATTATACAGGAATTTTTTTTGTTTTAATCTCAAATTGGGGACATCTCAAACATTTTGGACGACACTTGAAAACCCCATTGGCCCTCAACACAGTGCCAATAGAGCCTAAGGGTTAAAACTGCCTGCTCCCCAATGCAGCCGCCCTCCTCATTCCAGCTCAAGGTACTCTACTATGTTC
>PVKE010021749.1:0-26209 GCA_004027555.1 Craseonycteris thonglongyai
TATGGACACACTCAATGGTTTGGTGTTTACCTGGAGAGGAGGGGGGAGGGGGGAGGGAGAGTTGTGGGGGGAGGGGGGAGTGGGCACCAGATATATGGTGTTGGAGGGGGACCTGATTCTGGGAGCTGGGCACATAATGCGATGCATGGGTGATGTGATGTGGAGTTGTCCATTGGGAAACTGTCTAATTGTTACCAACCAATGTCACCCCATTAAATTTAACAATAAAATATAATAATATTAAATAAATAAATAAATAAATAAATAAATAAATAAATAAATAAATAAATAAAAAGAGTTAAAAAAAAAAAAAGTCAGGTAGGGCAACCTACTTTGAGTTTCCTGGTAGCAGAAGGGCCAGAAATCCCTGCTCTTCATTGACTTTCTGCGGAACTGTCTTCCTTCTAGGGTCTTACCCAGCCCACTCTGGTCTGCTGCTCATCATTGGCTCTGTGTGCCCTTCAGCCTGGTGGGCAGTGAGGCCTTTTGGGGCAGAGTACCACTGTTAAGCATCTTTTATTCTTTAAAAATGCTACACAGAGGTATTTGAACCTTAAAATGCAGTGTTTCTTCAAGGCATCCTCACCACCACCCACTCACCGAGTATTCTGTTCCACCACAATGACGCCAGTCACCTTATTTCCCCCGTTCCTGCCCCCGGCTGCTAAGTATTCTGGAAGAAAAGCTGATGCCTGGGCTGGTGGTTCTGTGTGCCTTTATACTCTCCAGACTCAGCCGAAACTGAAGACATCTAGACGAGGGGTGCCCAACCTTTTGGCTTCCCTGGACCACACTGGGAGAAGAATTGTCTTAGGCCACATGTAAAATACACTAACAATAGTTGATGAACTAAAAACAAAAATTATCTCCAAAAAACCTCATGCTATATTAGGAAGGTTTACACATTGGTGTTGGGCTGCATTCAGAGCCGTCCTGGGCTGCATGTGGGCCTGCGGGCCACAGGTTGGACACCCTTGTTCTAGATGTTACCCCACTCACCTGGTCCCTTGTTGGTTGAACAGTAAGTAATTGAAGGAATCGCCCACTCCCACTGTAGCCGCTTCATACTCAGCTCCCTGTGCTGTCCCCACCCCACCCCACCGAGACCTTTCAGGGGAGACCCCCTCAGGGGAACAGCTTCAGTTTCCTCTTTCAAACCCAGAAAGGCTCTTCTTGACCAAGGGAGCTGGGAGCTTTGCCTCCCTCCCCTGGCTGGCCGCTAGTAGGTCTGACTACAGCTGAGCTCACCCCTTCGGTTTTGGCCCCTCAGCCTAGCGGTTCCTATTCTATTGACTTTTTATTTCCTTCCGTCTTTTGTTTTTTAAGCTAAGGATACTCTTAAAACAACACAGTAACAACAAAAGGACAAACAACAGCTTTAGTCCTGTTTCTTTGGGTATTTAAACAAATAAAGCTTTTTCAATATCTTTCACTCATCCCCCACTTCCTGTAAAATACCTTGCATTTCCGTATCTTTCTAGTGGTCATTAAGGTGATTGTATCTCTTATTGTCTAGGGAAGGACTCTTTTGAAAGTGAAACAAACTGCTGTTAATTACTTTGGGACAAGAGGCCTAACCCTGGACTGTCCATGCAAACCGAGCCATATCATCACCCTAATGGTAATCCAAGTTCTTACACAGTTTGTTAAAGTACCTTAATCCACTAGTGATAGGAGCTAACATTTACTGAGTACTTAACTATGAGCCAGGCTTTGTTCTAATCACTTTACGTGGATTAACTCACGGAATTCTCGTGGTACCCTTTTGAAATAGTGTTATCAATACTATTTTGACTGGGTAAACTGAGGCATAGAGAGGCTGGGCAAGTTGTCCAAGTTTATACACCTTGTTAAACACTTTAGCCTCACTCCTAGTGGATCAGCCTGCAGATACCAGGCTGTCCTGTGTCCTCTGAGGTGTTAGCAGAGTTTTCCAAATGTCTGTAATTGAAAAAAATGTACAGTGAAAACAAGAGTATCATCTTCTAAAGTATTTGTTTTGGTTTGCTTAGCTATAAAGGGTTCCCTAACAGGAGTAAAATATTTAATTCTTTTCTCAAAGACCAAAGGGACCTGGAATGCAGCAAATAAAGATTACCCAATCACTATTATTCTCTAAAACACAAATTTTAAAACCAAATAAATGGAAAAGCCAGTCACACCCCACATGGTGAAATTCTGGGGCTTTCTTTGCATTGGTTTTTCTTACCCCACCATGTCCTCGTCCCTGGAGGTAATTTAGAATGGCATCACTTATGAGCTGGAGGTAGCCTGATGACCAGATATTATGCAGTAAAGTTCTTCATCCTTCCTAGGAGACTGGCATTTTATCTTAGGACACACAGTCCTCCCTTCTCTGCCCTGACGTCCCATTTCCTCTTGTCTTTCCCTTGGCTTTGCTGCACTCCTCCCCCTGTTTAAAAAGCAGTCTAAACGCCTTTCCTGCCAAAATCTGAATCCTTATGCCGTGAAGTTTATTATCAGCAGATCCAGAGTTTAACATGAAGCTTTTTTATTTTTCATTTAATGCCACTAGGCTGACAAGGGGATTGATTGATTGATTGATTGATTGATTGATTGATTTTTGGCTTGTAGCTTTCCATTTGCTTTTAAAAATTTTATTGTTGCCAGTAAATTTATTGGGGTGACATTGGTTGGTAAAAATTACATAGATTCCAGGTGTACAATTCTACATTACATCATCCTTGTATTGCATAGTGCATTCACCACCCAGAATCATTTTTCATTCCATCACCATATATTCAATGCCCCATCTCTCTTCGCACACCCCATCCCTTCAGGTAACCACTAAACTATTTATTGTGGCCAAGTCATATAAACAACCAGAGTGTCCTTTGATAGATGACTGGATAAAGAAGTTGTGGTACATTTATTAGTACACAATGGAATATTCCTCAGCAAAGAGAAAAGATGAAATACTATCTTTTGCAACAACATTGATCATTGTGTTAAGGGAAGTAAGTCAGACTGAAGAAATAAAAAACATATGACTTCACTTACATGTGGAATATAAAACTGCAAGTAACAAAGAGACGGGGATTTATTGAAATCTAAACTTTGTTTGCTCTTAATAGTCACCAGACTCAAGAGTTTACCAAAGGGGTAAGTGCTCCAGGTGCCTCAGGGATTACTGTTAGGGTGTGAACATCAAGTTGTCCACACTGGTCTCAAGGTTATAAGTCACTAAAGTCAGTCTGTTGGGATTATGTAGGGGAGGGAGGAAATAGCTGAGAAAAAACTGCTCCAGAGCTTGTCCCCATTCTTCCCTCCAGTCAGGGTGTCAATTGGTAGGGAACAAACACACACACAAATATACACACACACCCCTTCTCTCAGGCCTGTTTCCCTCTGGAAAGGTACTCTCTATGCTTGCCATTAAACTTCTTCCACAAGGAATCCCTTCTCTCTTCCCATTTCTCATCAGCCCAGGTGTGTCAACCATTCTAGAACTGCTATTGGGATTTCAGTAGCTGAGGCATTGCATTCAAAGTGGTTTCAAACCCAGCACCTATAGGTAACACAGCTTATTGCTCTACTCTATGAAGAGCTTCCCCGTATTGAGGAAATCAGTTCAAGCTCACATTTCTCCAGAGAAAAGTGGTATATCCTTGGTCACATGATGACATAAGGAAATAGCTTGCACCTAAGAAAGTGAACAAACAAGTCTTTAATGAGAGATCAGGAAAGGAGTGTTTTAAAGGTAACATGCAAATGCAAGGGAAACAGCCAATAGACCTCTCCAATCTCACTATATTTGTAAATCTGGACAATTTCAGTTGAAAACTAAAACCACTTGCACTTTTCAATATCAGGGGTTTTTAAAACATTGAGTTATCTAATAACAACAGCAACACTGCTTGCTGAGTCCCAAGAATATGGCATGTGCTCTGCGTGGCCCTTGACATACCTTGTCTCTAGTGGATACAAGGACCTTGCAAGGCTGGTATTATAACAGCTTTGCAGAGGCTCGGGGAGACATCAGCTGAAGATACCTACCAACATGTTGGAGCCCAAATTTCATTCATGTATCCATCCATCCACTGGTCAGATAATCAGATGCCCACTTGTGCCAGAGATTGCGCTAGGAACAGTAGACATTGGCATGGCTTTGTTCTTAGCAGCTCATGGTGTCATAGGGTAGGCAGATACTGACTCCATGTCTGTTGGACTGTGAACTCTTTTCTTTCTCCTTTTACTTTTTTCCCCAAAAAATTATGTTGCAGAATTGCAAACCTAGGAAAAATGAAAAGTACAACGAACACCTTTGTACCCTTCACCTAGATCCACCAATTCTTAACATTTTGCTACATTTGCTTTCTCTCTTAATTCTATAGGTAAATCATTTCAAAGTAAATATATCAGAATACTGCATTTTTCTACATATAACTTCAGTACCTTTATCACACGTAGGGAAGTTAATGACAATTCCATAATTTTATCTAAAGTTCATATTGAACTTTCCTTGATTGTTTCCAAAGTGTGTTTAAATTGTGGGCTTTTCTTTTTTTTTTTTTTCTCTCTTTTGGAACCAGACTCCAATTGGGTCACACATTTTCTCTGAACCTCTTGAAGTCCAATCTAGCACTCCATTCACGATCCCCCACCATACATACCTTTTAAATTCTTATAATGATAAGGACTTTTTTGAGGAGCCCAGAATGGTAGTCTTGTAGGATATTGTACATTGTGAATTTCCTCATAGTGACATTTAACTTGTTATCCAATTACCTTTCTTTTATTTATTTATTTTTTTTAAGATTTATTTTTATTGTTTTTGACAGAGAGAAGGGGGAGAACCCAGAGTAGTCTCCATAGTTGTACATCATCACACAGGTTGGTTGGCAAGGGGCTGTGCAGGACAGGAACGAGGCTGGTGGCCTCCCACAAGGGAAGCCTCCCCAGTTCATCATATGGATCCATAGGAACCGGGGCTGAGACTGGATCCTCAGACCCCAGGGCTGCAAGGGAGCCCTTAACCCACTGAGCCATCCCCGCTCCATCCCACCCCCCACAATGACTTTTTAATTAAAAAGAGAGAATCCCACTTTAACTGATGAGTCCAGTTTACTACCCATTTGAGGGGGAGATACTTGGAAGTAGCTACTGTGGGAAATGGCTGCATGTGCAGAACAACTGTATGAAAGGGAAAGGGGCTTGAACAGTTGTATGCTGCATGTACACTGTATTTTATGTACTATAAATAATTACAACTTAAAGATAGTCGGGTGAGCTTCTGAACCTCTGTATTCTATGGAATTTAGGGGTTCTCTTCCCCTTTCTTTGTGGAGATTAGTTTCTAGTTGCCAGCAGCCCTGGAACTAGCAGACCACTTAAGCTTTAAAGCACAATCTTTTCATTAAAAAAGGATTTAACTAATTAGAGTTCATTATCAAGCTGACAGGTTAATTGATAACAGGAGTGGGGCTCAGGAACCCTTAAGGTCGTACTGCGTGTCCATTAAACTTAAATCATTATAACGTCTGTAGAAACACTTTTCACAATGTTTTTCTAAAATTTTGTGGTTGTGTGTATTGCCTCACTACTAGAAAACTACCGCTATATCCCTTTCAGTTTCTTAAAAGATCTGTAATGTATTCATGTGTTTTAGATCCAAACTCTTGTGGATTTTATGGAGACTTAAGGTGTCAGGTTTTTGAATGGCTTATTTTTGTTTGAAGACCCAGTAGGTATGGACATGTTTTATCATGTAACTTAGCTTTTACAAGCTTTTCAGTTTATTATTTAAAATAAATTTGTTCTAAAATAAATCTAAAACCAGTAATTTCATTAAGTACTGAAATTAGAAGTAGGATATCCTGGAGTAGGGAATTGGAGCTAGGTATTGACAACAGTTGATTTCTTGAATCACCTGCACTGGGTGATACTTTATACAGGGATCCCCAACCCCTGGACCATGGACTGCTACTGGTTCATGGCCTGTTAGGAACCAGGCCTCACAACAGGAGGGGTGTGGCAGGCAGGCAATCAAGGGAAGCTTCTTCTGTATTTACAGCTGCTCCCCATCACTCACTAATAACTGCCTGAGCTCCACCTCCTGTCAGATCAGTGGTGGCATTAGATTCTCATAGGAGCACGAACCCTATTCTGACCTGCCACATGCGAGGGATCTACGTTGTGTGCTCCTTATGAGAATCTAATTCCTAATGATGTGAGGTAGAGCTGAGGCTGTGATGCTAGCACTGGGGAGTGGCTGCAAATACAGAGTAACATTAGCAGAGAGGTTTGACTGTACAGAGACCGTAATAAATCAATTGCTTGCAGACTCAAAACCCAAGCTCAGGACTCCAACTGATTCTGCATTATGGTGACTTGTATATTATTTCATTATATATTGCAATGTGTAATAATAATAGAAATAAAGTGCATAATAAATGGAATGCACTTGAATCATCCCAAAACCACCCAGGCCTCCCTCCACCCATCCTCCACAGTTATGGAAAAATTATCTTCCACGAAACCTGTCCCTGATGCCAAAAAAAGTTAGGGACCTCTGTTTTATAAGGAGGCATTCTTCCCTGATCTACCCTTAGTTGTGTTAACAAGTAGATATTCCTTTTGGAACTCTTGCCTGAAGCTTTCTTAGTTCATACACAGGCCTCTCTAGGTTGAATGTTGAATATTTTAGCACCTTTGGGTTCTAAGTGTCATGGTTATAGTACTAGGAGACATCAAGTAGGCTCTTCATTTACTGACCTGTTCATGGGTCTCCCAAGGCACTTGGAAGCTCACAGAGGCAAAGGACTGTCCAAGGCCAGAGAGCTGGCAAATGATGCACCTAGGTGTGGCGGGACTCCAGGGGCTGCCCCCATTTAGGGGGACTCCAGGGGCTGCCCCCTTGTCCACTGTGCTGAAGGACTGCTTCCCTTTGGGTTAGATACACAGCAGGCACTTATGTGGATGCTGTATAGACACACACAATGCTTTGGGAATTTAAAGGAAATAAAAGGCTGTTTTGTTCCCCAGAGAAACTGGGTTTCTGAGTTTTAGAGAAAAATACTCATGTGCCCCCACTTTATTTGTATCTTCAATAAAAGAAGAATATCTCGTGTATTCGAGTTTTAGTTTACAGGTCATTGACTGCATGTAAAAATTGATGTGTCAGGAGCCATTACCTAGAAAATAAAATTCAGAAATAAAGATCATGTCCTCCTGAAACTAATATTTTGTTTATAGACATTCTAAGTATATACCTACCCTACTTACTTTATAAAGGGAATTGTACCTATAATTTTAGAGAAGCATGTGCCCTTGGATAGTTTCAGTTATTTTCATGTGCTTATCAGTGATTTGATTTCATATTTGATTTATTACTCTGTGGGTATAGAAAGCTAATATTGTAACTGAATTCTCTGTGGGTAGTAAGCTTCACTGAAAAGCAAGGCATCAGAAGTAAAGCATCAGTCTGTTTTGGAAGGAAGAATGGTTTCATTTCCATCCTGAAATTCTTTATTTGTTAGGTGCTAAAGTGGTGGCCTGAGGCTAAAACTAGATTGATAGGATTTAATCTAAATGGATAATTTTCATCAGCCTCATGCATTAACAGTTTACTGCCTCCATTACATGATGACTTATTACTAATTTGGGGGAGGGTAGGGGTGAGAAATATTACCATATTAAACTGCTGTGTTGATTGCAAGACAGAGAAAAAATGTGTGTGTGCAGGGATGATGGGGAGAAAATCTGTCTTAGAAATAAATGTGGTGCAGCTATGTAGCACATTATATCACATTTTATAATTGTCTCCTCAAACTGATTTATAGATCTGTTGAGAAAAAGCAAAGAGGTTGGGCCTTTTAGTAAGACAGAAATGACTTCCCTCACAAGACTTAGATCAAATTAAATTGGACTTGGAAAATAGTTCTCCCTTCTCCTCTAGGGTAAATCCTGGGTGTGAGTGCCCTGGCTAAACATGGGGCGGGGATAGAGGGGGCATCCATTGTTAGCACCTTGAAAGCCTACTTGAAATGTCATCAGCTCGGAACATTCCATTGGCAATGACTGTTGTGCCCCATTTTAAAAGGACGCCTTGGGTAGAATGGAAATTATAGTGGCAGGCCCTTAATCCTCTTTAATAAGGGCAACCATTTAAGAGAATTATGTTGTAAGAATGAATGAGATTTGGGAGCAATTTTGTCGTCTCTGTGTTCTATTGTGGCTGTCAGTACCAAGTGCATTTTTATTCTGCCAACTGCCTGAGGACTTTCCTTTAGCAGACTTCCCTGATGAGTGATAAAGCAGTGGCATTCCATGAGAGTCCTAAATCTTCTGTTGCTGGTAGGGATTGATGTCTCTTGACTTCAGAATTTGGAGAGTTCAGCCAAGAATGGAGGTTCTTCTGTGTTTCCTATCAGTTGGCACGGGTAGAGAATTTGAAAGCTCAGAAGTAGCCTCATTGCCTCCATTAGCAATAATCAATTTTTTTTTTAAGATTTATTTTTATTGTTTTGTTGTTTTTGTTGTTGTTTTGCTTTTTTGTTTTTTGGGTTTTTTGACAGAGAGAGAGAGACAGAGAGAAGGGGGAGGGCCCAGAGCAGTCTCCATAGCTGACAGCATTAGTTTTCCATATACCGGTAGTTTCACTCCACAGGTGGGCACGGAGCTGTGCAGGACAGGACATGGGCCGGGAGCCTCCTGCATGGGCCTGGCAAGAACTGAACTGGGGGCACACCCCAGTTCAGCATGTGGGTCCGCCTGGGCCGGAGCAGGGATTCAATCGGTCTCCAGGGCTGCAAAGCAAGCACTTAACCCGCTGAGCCATCCTGGCTTCCCCCCAATAATAACCAAATTTAATAAACACATATGGTGTTGTTCTTAATTGTACTCAACCTTAAAGCATCTGGGAACAGGAAAGGGGTATGCCAAGTTGTGGGGGGGCGGGGTTTGTTTGTTTTTTTAAGATTTATTTTGTTGATTTTGACAGAGAGGAGGGGGAGGGCCCAGAGCAGTCTCCATAGTTGTACATCATCAGTTTTCAACATGGTTTTGTTCGACACAGGTGGGCGGGGGCTGCACAGGGCAGGAACTGGGCTGGGGGCCTCCCGCATGGGAGGCACACCCCCTTGAGCCAGGGACTGAATCAAGGGGTGAGACCCGAACTGGGGGCCTCCTGCATGGGAAGCACACCTCAGTTCAGCATATGGGTCTGCATGGGCCTGGGCTGGGATTCGATCCTCAGTCCCTGGGGCTTCAAAGCGAGTGCTTAACCCACTGAGCCATCCCAGCTCTCCCTGCTTTTTTGTTTTTTAGGAGACAGATTTACACTGTTTGATTTTTGGATGTGATTTTGAAATGTGAATTTCAAAATTTTTCACAGTTTAAGAAAAAATTTAAAGTGTAATGAAAGATAGTTAACATCTAAAATGCCACACCTAAAATTTTAATTTTGGAAGATTTTACATAGAGACAATTAATATGCTTGTTAGAAACTCTTAAAGGAAATATTTAAAGGAATATTTTGGTATCATAGTATATACATATATTTGAATGAAAAATGGTATTTCAAAAAAATTAACATCATTGAGTTTCTCAATATTTAAATTAGTAAATTACTATTTGAAAATATACTAAACAACTTTTAAACAATCTGTCACATGTATATAGTCAGTTTTTTTGGTATGGTGACATATATCTTATCAAAATGGCATCTGATGTTGGCCCTCTTAAATTTCTGTGGCTTAAAATACCAACAGAAAGAAGAAAGTAAACAGAGACAATTACACAAATTCATCAGTGAAAATACCAAATGGGGCCTTCTATACTACTGTATCCCAGAAATTTTGAGAAACTAAAATCTTAAGTGTTAAGAAATCCAGAGGCCCCATCCATCTTACTGCTTTTGAAACACCCCAAGAGCCTTTAATCCCCTAGTTTAGAGGATCATATTGTCAAGTCAGAGAGGCTTAAACACAATGGCATCTTCTGGAACCCAGTGACTGGTATTGAGAGTGGATCTTGTGCTTTTGTTCTTTTGAAAAGCAGGTGTAAAGGATAACAGGTTGGATTATCTTACTTTAAAGCATCTTAAGCCGATCCCCCTTCCTCCTTCCCTTTCCTCTCAGCTTTTGTGTATCATCTTTGATCGGGTAATTCTCAGGGCGGGACCTGTGAAGGCTTAGGCAGACTTTAGTTTCAGTTCTCCAGCCAGCAGTATGTCCCCCGCTCCTCATCAATTAGCGCTCGTGAACGTGTGGAACTAGTGAAGGCTGAGCATTCACAATGTGGGCTGGTGACTCCTTTGCTAAATTATGCAGTGTGGGTTAGGTACCGTAGTCCACCTTGTGGGGATACAAAGGTAGCTTTCTGATTCTGAACAGATTACAATTCCCTCCAGGCCAGCAAGCAGGAGCCTGAATGTTTTTTCAGGTAACAGTAATTGTACCCAAGAGTATATTCTGTCAAGCGTAAATTTCTGTCAAGCAAGAGGGACACAGCCATGTTCTTGGGGCTATGAACAGATGAGTATTATAGGCTGTTTGTAAAACTTCAATTTCAGAGATTAACAATTTAGGTCTCAGGACAAAAGAACTTTCTTGATCATCTAACTTATCCTAGGATAATGTCTTGGTTTTATAAGACAAGGTAGCATTAAATATCAGACCTGACCTAACAAGTTTAAATCATGCACCTGGGCGTGTGCTTGCCTGAGTCTCCTCTGTGATCTACAGCCTGAAATTGAGTGAAGGCTCAGGTGGTGGCCCTGCTGGGCTGAATAGCACAGGAGTATCTGGAATGATTCCGACACCAGCTTACACAATTCACACAGTCAGACGTATGTCATTTTGTAAACTGTAACTTGAGAAAGGCAAACTCCCCAAAGCAATCGTTAATGTCTTCTGGACACCATAGCTAGTCATTTAAAAACAAAAAAAAAATCTTTAAAAAAATCAAGTTTTCAAAACTATTTACTGAGACTATGGAAATGGTTTTATTTGCTTCCTTGCTTCCTTTCCCTGTGAGAAACTTGCACCTGAAACTAGGGAAGATTCCTTGAAGACAGTTTGTACAGTGGGGAAGGAATTGACTGGCACTCAGAACGTGGGGTTCTAGCCTGTTCTAGGTTGCTCCTGATTCTGTCTTGAAGGCTCAGTTCATTTTTAGTAAGATTAGCTAATTAAGTTGTTCATTACTCTTGCATTTTTGTGATTTCCTTCTTGAAAAAATTCGAAATAGATGACAAAAATTTTATATGAATATTGTTTTTAGGCACAGATTTTTTTTGTTTTTAAGAGACTGATAATCAGAATCTGGTCTGTTAGAAAACTAAATCAAAAATATGCTGACTTTTTAAAATACTTTACTCTCACATTCTAAGGATTCTTTTTTCCCATTTGCTTTCTTAAATCATCTCACAAAATAGCGCTTGCCCAAACTGCTCATATAACTTAAGGGGAAATATAAATAAACAATAAAATATTTTTGTTTGCTTTGTAATGCTGTCCTGATAATATGGATCTTAACTGCTATGTCTGAGATTTTAAAAAGCACTTAATTTTTTTTAAATGCTTTATGCCAGCCAAAGTCAGAAGAGGATCCTAAATTTATCCTTATTTAGAAGTGCAGGATTACTGTGAAATTTGGAGTACAGCATCATTTTGTTGAAGAACTAGATCAGAAAGACCCTCATGAGAATCTCAGGGACTTAAACTGAGTTCTACTGGGCCGAGCGTAGTTGAGTTCAAAGCTATTCTAGAAGTAGCACTGAATTGCACCTTTGACAATTTTCCTTTCTAATTGGTAATTTTACCAGAGAAGAGACATTCACATTTTATATTTTTTGTGTGACCCAAACAAGGAGTGCCAAGGCATTTTACATTCTTAACTGATCCATTAATTTTTTTTTCTCCACAAATTGTTTCCTCAACAATTCTCCCAGATTAAAAGCAGTTTCTCTTGCTTCCTTACCCTGAACTGCTCTTTCTCCTAAGGGGCTGGCTGGTATGAAAAGGGAACCTAAGCCCAGCCTCAGGGCAGGCTTAGCGGCTGGGAGGAGCCACTCCATGCTGTGTGAACACTAAAACACCAAGGCCTGCTGTGCACTTGACAACTGGGATTTACAAAATAGGGCAGAGGTGATGGCCACACCACACCTTCCACCTCTCTCTTGTTTCTCCTGCTTTCAGGAGCTTTGCAGACCTCTGAGGTGGACATGGAGATCCCAAGCAGATGGTCGTGGGAACCATCAATAGCTAATGTACCCCAGAGCCTTCCGTGCCTCTGCCCCTTCACCGCTCCGCTCCCTGGCTCCTTCCTGGTCAGGAGCCCAGCGCCATCAGATCGAGCCCCGCCCATGGCAGATTCCCTGTTTCTTCTCCATGGGCCTCCTTCTCATGCCTCATGGTGTCTAGTTCCTGTTGCCTGCTTAAAATTCCATGTAGGGCTTCATGCTCTATTACAGAACTTAGCATTAAACTCTAGTTTTATCTTAACCAGTTTTCCCAAGAAGTTGTGAGATCTTTTAGGACAGAGCCACAGTCTTACTCTTCAGTGAACCCCCAGTTTCAGACTCTGAAACTTGCCAGCCAGTCAGCACTTGAACCTGGGGAAATCATGTCTGGGGTTCCTGAGACCCTGAAAACTTCAGAAATGGGCAGAGGCTAAGTAGACCCTCCTCTTTCAGTGGTTAAGAAGTTGAAAAGTTGTAATTGAATGGACTGTGTAACCAACATCATGAACTTTTAATTCTCTCTTACTGTAGATCAGATGGCTATTTGCCCATTATTTAAGGTGACCAGACGTCCCGCTTTTGGCGGGACAGTCCCAATTTTTAACAATTTGCCCCGCGTCCCACGGCGTTTTAAAAAAGTCCCGATTTTTGGAAAGAATGCACAACAAGCTAGGGAACCGCGGGAGATAGCCCAAATTTTTAATCAAGAACCCCCTCCCCCCCCAGTCAATGGTGTCCCGCTTTACCAATGTTAAAATCTGGTCACCTTACCATTATTAAATCATAGCCAGTAATAAGACAACCAATTTTTTTATTGAGAAAGAAATCACATACTGTAAGATTCACCTTTAAAAAAAATGATTTAGTTAGAGAAGGCGAGAGAGAGAGAGAGAGAGAGAGAGAGAGAGAGAGAGACAGAGACAGAGACAGAGACAGAGACAGAGACAGAGAGAGAGAGAAGGGGGAGGGCCCAGAGCAGTCTCCATAGTTGACATCATTAGCTGTGACACAGTTTCATTCCACACAGGTGGATGTGGGGCCACATGGGGCAGGGACTGAACTGGGGCCTCCTGCATGGGAACAAGAACCTTCGCTGCCATCCCGTTCAGTGCAGTAGCTACCAGTTGAGCTGCAGTTCAGCATATGGGCCAGGGCCAGGATTCAATTCCCAAACCTCACGATTACAAGGGAAGCACTGACCTGTTGACCTATCCTGGTACCCCCAAAATTCACCTTATTAAAATAAATAATTTAATAATTTTTAGTGTATTCACAAAGGTATGCAACTGTCATCACAGCCAATTTTGGAATATACCGTATTTTCCGGCGTATAAGACGACCGGGCGTATAAGACGACCCCCTAATTTTACAGTTAAAACATAGGCTGTAATCTTATACAGCGAATATAGGCCTAAAGCTATGTTTTAACTGTAAAATTAGGGGGTTGTCTTATACACCGGAAAACACGGTATGCATGGTTTTCACAAACATGCGCAAAAACTATTCAAAGTAAATTAGTGATCATTGAAGTGTATCTTATACATTATAGTTTTCACAGTGTTTTCCTGTTTTTTTATGTTTTATTAAAGCTATTATAGTATTCTGGTTTCATGTCAAACACTTATAGCAGACATCATGTGTGTGGTCTCCACTGTGTCCCCAAGGAGGCTGTGTCCCCAAGAAGGCTGTGTCCCCAAGGAGGCTATATCCCTGAGGAGGCTGTGTCCCTGAGGAGGCTGTATCCCCAAGGAGGCCGTGTCCCCGAGGAGGCTGTATCCCCAAGGAGGCTGTGTCCCCAAGGAGGCTGTGTTCCCGAGGAGGCTGTATCGCCAAGGAGGCTGTGCTGAGGGAGGCTGTGCCCCGGGGAGGCTGCTGCTGGCCCCAGGCCGGGCTGCAATGTGGAGGTGGAAGCGGGCCTCACACCTGGCTTCTCTCATTTCCCATCTTAAGCCATTTCCACAGGGCTGCACATCCTAATCACTTTGTTAATTAGAACTCAGTACTGCGGGTTTGGTTGGAATTAGTTTATACACCATTCAAGAACAATACACATTTGCACCCTAGATTTTTAATGATCTGAGACAGCAGAGAGGTGTATAAAATGGTTAGCCTCCTGAACATTTAATGCTGTGGAGAGGAGTGCGGGGTGGAGGAATCTGTGTCTGCAGAGGCAATGGCAGCTGAGTTAAGATGTGTCCCAGGACTCGGGAGACCGAGATCTGGTGGTGCTTACTAATCACAGTCTACATCGGTCCCAGTCATGGGCCATTTCTGCTGCATAAATAGACATTCTGCAGAACTGAGAGAACCTGGCTGTTGCAGGACATGTGCTGTACGATATTGAACATGCAAAGTGTCTGGATGGTTTTCTACAATTCTGTATGAAAGTTTTTTAATATTCTAAAAGGTAAACAGCATTGTATAGAAAGAACATCTGCACCCTCTCCACACTCCTGTTCAATCCCACCCTCACCAACAGACTCGTCATCTAGATTCTACAGCTCTTGACCGTCCCTGCATCACTTTATCACATATATCCAGGCACTTTGTGATACTCCTTGTTAATATGGTCATGAAACATCTTTTATGTTTTGGGTGGAGTAGTCTGATTTGGCTGAGCTACCTTTTATTTCTCAGAATTTTTTTGAACTTCAAGAACGTGGGTCTGAGCTGGCAGCAAAGGCCTTTATTGCCACGCTCCCTTGAAAGCCCGCTACCTTTGCCAGGCCTCACCCTATCATAGCTGCCCATTCAGACCACTTAGAAACCCTGGGAAGTATCAGTATGGATACAGTCCCCCACTGCCCCACATATAAGAAAACTACCCCAGAATGAGGTTGGGTGAGGGTATGTATGTGTTGGCATGTGTATGAGGGTTTGGAGATGAGCTGGGCAGGGTGTGGTGAGTACGGTAGTATAGTAATCTACCATCTTTTCTGCTCATTGGAAATGTTTTCCACTTTGGGCTACTCAGTGGATTAGTCAGAATTTCCAGGAATAGAAGATAAAGCCATAAAATAACTGTGAACATCTCCCAAGTTAATTTTTGAGCTAGTGTATAATATCTCCCTAAGTCATTTGATTGCCTTTCCAAGAATCTTAAACTCTGTTCATTATCTCTGCCTGTTTTTAAAATGGAGGCGATGACTTATTAAAGAGGTTATTATGATACATAAGAAGAGCTGCTTTAATGCTTAGTAATTTTCTAAACTTAAATTCAGTTTAGCACTGTTGAAGGTTAAAGAAGAAGTGTTTGGTATTTTAAGGTAATAAGGGAGATAATTATAAGCTGTCAGCCCAAGGTCAAGATAAACTATAAATCTGGAAGAGGACAAAATTAGTCCACAGTCTGTCCCTCAGGTGGCTGAGCACAGCTAGTTCTTCGGGCCAGTGGCTTCTTCTCTGGGCATAAAGCCTTGCGAAGGGGAGTTGAAATAGAATGCACTGCAAGGAGCCACGTTGGCTTCATTTTTTTCTTTGCCTTAGGTATTTCTAAAGTCCAGAAACAAACACAATAATTGACTTCTGAAAAGATATGGAACATGGCAAATCCATTTGGTTTGTTCAGAACCTCTGTACTTCCTTTCCAATAGTCTTTTGGGAGCATGTGCACAGGAGAGGGGCAGGATGGGTAATGAAGGGCAGCAGGAGATGGTGGCTTCTGGTGCCAAGGTCAGGGTCATAGCTTTGACCTTCTGGGGAGTGATCTTGATGGGATGTTCTGAAACATGCTGTCGCCCTTGACATTAGGGCTTTAATGGAGAGTTTACTTCTAAATCAAGTTAATGCTAGATGCGTTGACCTGTCTTTCTCATTGCCTGTATTAGGAATGCATTTGTACCTTATTTCTTATGGAACTGAAGTGTGTGTTAGCTTTATTGTGCTGCTTTTTTTGTTTTCCTGACATCCCTCATTTGAAAAACAGAACAGGGGAAGCCGGGATGGCTCAGTGGGTTAAGCGCTCACTTTGCAGCGCCGGGGACCAGGGATCGAATCCCGGCCCCGGCCCGTGCGGAACCATATGCTGAACTGGGAGCTCCCCCAGTTCAGTTCTCTCTCTGTCTCTGTCTCTCTCTCTTTCTCTGTCAAAAACAATAAAAATAAAAATAAATAAATATTTTTTTAAAAATCACTCATTAATTTATTTAAAAAAAAAAGAAAAACAGAACACTGAAGGGCAGGGGAATAATATGTTGTCAGAATGCTTGTTGAGAAGGGCGAAAAAATACAGCAAAATCAGACAAGCCATGTTCCATTCATTTTGAAGAAGACTTATGTGACCTAGATGAAGAGACACGAGACTTAAAAAAAAAGCAAGTTATTGAATTAGGAGGCTATTAGTTTATCCAAGTTAATTTGGAAATCCAAGATAGTTTAGGTCAGTTACAATCAAAATTCTTATTTGATTGACAGTGGGAAGGGAGGGACAAGTAGAGTTTGGATTTAAAAATCTGTAAAGGAGGAAGTGAACACTTCTATTCATTGATGTATACATGTGTACACATACACACATATATATATAGCCATAATAATTAGAATATTATGGTACTGTTAAAAGACCATAAAGTTACAGATTAGCCAAAGCAAATTTTATTTTCACAGAAAAATTTAGTGCAGAGTCAAAGCCTTTACAAATCCAATGGGGAAGGAAGGAAAGATTATTTAACGGATGATTAGATCATCTCACATCAAAATAAATTTCACATGAACTAAGGGGTTAATTATATGTTGCCAAAAAACAAGCCAGCAATACAAATCTATAGATCATATATGTGTATTATTCCTTTGGGAATGATCATGATGAAGAATGGATATTACCGGTAATATGGAAAAATACTTGTACTTATGGTACCAAATGATATAAAATGCAAACTAAAGAAAAAGATGAAATAAAAGACATGCTCTATTGCTTATCATTTGAGAGGGTTAGGAATAGATACTTTTGTTTTTAGTTTTCCAAAATTAGTGATGTGGTTGGAGTATTTGTTCAAAAATATTTTTATGATATATATGTTTTAAGTTCATTCCTATCTATGGCAGTGCTTTTTATATACAGATGTTAATCCCTCCAAAAAGGAATGAATAAAGGGGATTTGGTCTGATTGATGAATCATTAGTTGAAAGACTTTGTCATGACGAAGACAACATGGGATGGACAACATTGACCTGTAATGGGAATGAGACATATCTGTGCTGTTCATTACATTCCTAAAGCCACTTGGCAGAGCTCTATTCCCTATTTCATGTACTTGGAAGGACATTGTTTCCACAGAGTGCACCTCTGACTCTCAGAAAGATCTAGTCATAACCTGGATGGATTGTGCAGGAGAATCATAGATATGCCGTTCTATTCCTCAGTGCCTGACCTCTTCACCCCTTTGTCGTCCTTGTAAATCATGGGCATTCATACGTGCTCTCAGTAATTTAGTATATCAACAGAGAGAAGGGATCTTACTGTTCATTGTAATCTTTCCATTAGCCAAAAGTGTCACCCTCTCAAATGACTAAAACACTAACCATAACTGTTCACGGGGAGAAAAGTTGTTTTCCTTGTACTTCCGTAATGATTATCTATTGGAGGCTCTAGTAAGCAGTGATAAGGAAGGGGAACGAGCAGGAAGCTGGAAAGAGTAAAGTGAGCAGATTTGGGCCATAGTTGCAGGCTCATGATGCCACTCGTGTTGTTTTTGCGTTTTCCATGTGCTCAGCCACAGAGCACAGACTCCTCCCATGGTTTGCCCACCCCCTACTGACATGTGACTGGAGCACGGGATGCAGAAAAGGCCTGGGAAATTTTATTTCTCTAATGTTATATCTTCGAGTAACGTCTATATTCTGCATAGTCCCCAGAATTAAAATGGAATCAGAACATTGTGTTTCCGGTTTTGAGTCAGAAGGAATTTATTTTGAAGCCCCGATTGCTCTATCATTTGCAGTGTGATATAGAAATATCCCAACCTATTGTATCCAGTTCTCATTCCTGTGTGATTTTTGGAGGAATGAATAGTTGCCAGGTTGGGCTGACATGCTTTTTGATTAACTGCTCTGCCTCTATACCTTCTTTACTATCAAGGCGAGCACAAGATGTTGAAATGACCTGAAGTCCAGAGACAAGAAGCCAGGAGAGCTGACAAGGAGAAGCTCTCATCTGTTTCAGAGCCTGGGGCTTCTTCATAGGTAACCTTGAAGAGGGGAAAAAGTCATTGCCCATTTTATTGATATTTCCATTAGCAGTAAAATATTACAGTGTAGACAGATTATTATACTGCAGCCAATTACCAATAAAGGAGAAACATTTTAATATGCAAATTAATTAGATATTAACCTTTAGGTGGTAGGAATTAACAAAGTCCTCTATTGAAAGTTTCTGTTGAAGACATTCTTAAGCCAACCGTTGGTCAGATAAAGTTATCCGTGGACTCCTTCGGTTAGAAGCCTTTGGAACATCGTGGGCCTTTCTGCAAGCCTTCCTCAGCAACTCATAAACAGGCAAACATACGAGGGGGGACCCAAAAACACCTAGAATTTATTTATGAAAAATTGTATTTATTCTTACGTGTTTTAACTTCAGTCACCTTCCAAGTACTCTTCATTTGATGCAGTAAACCTACCGAGATGCATTTTCCACTGCTCAAAACAGTTTTTTGTTTGTTTTATTGTTTTTGACAAAGAGAGAGAGAGAGAGGAGAAAGGGGAGAGGAGGGAGGAGAGATACAGAGACAGAGAGAGAACTGAACTGGGGGAACTTGCCAGTTCAGCATATGGGTCCGCACAGGCCGGGGCCGGGATTCGATCCTCAGTCCCCAGTGCTGCAAAGTGCTTAACCCACTGAGCCATCCCAGCTTCCCCTCAAAACAGTTTTTAACTTGTCGATTTTAATGACTTCTAGTGCTTCTGCCATTTTTTGTCTCACCTCTTTATATCAACAAAATGTTTCCCTTTGAGGACTTCTTTCATCCAGGGGAATGTTTCCCTTTGAAGATGTTTCTCATTTGGGGAAACAAAAAGAAGTCACTTGTGGCGAGATCATGTGACTAGGAAAGGTCAGGCATGGGGGACATAGGGTTTTCTATCAAAAACAGCTGAATTCTCAGTGCCCTGTGGGCAGGTGCATTGTGCAAGTTGTTTGTGTAGATCACCCATCATGAAATGGGCAAACAAATTGAAAGAGTCTCTAAAAACAATTCACTGAAGCTGAATGCAGCCTCTCACAGTACCAGCTGGTACACTGATGCAGATGGGTTCCTAGAACACTCACCCAGCAGAGGAAGTCTGTACTACACAGGGCCCGCCTCCAAAAGGTCATTCTGGGATTTTTTTGGGTGCTCCCTGTTAAGTGAGTGGCAGTTCTCTTTGAAAACATTGGGGTTGGGGATGAGGAGGAGAACAAAGAACCTTCTCACTGCTTTTTCCACTGGTGCTGGAACCTGTCACTCTTAAGGTAGTCTTCTCTGATTGGTCAGAGAGACAGGTGAAAAAGGCTCATTGAAAGCACTTAGGTACATAAGCATTATTTGTTTTTCTTGGCACATGCAAACATTTTTTTCTTTAACTTTCTGGATGTATGACACACATGTATGTAAAGTTGTGTGCTGAGCCTAAGAAGCTAAAGAACTAAGTTGAGCTTTTGAAAATTACTTTGAAGTACTTGCTAGCATGAAGTATATGGCAAGCAAGAAGAGAATCAGTGTAATTTCCTCTTTTTAGACTCAGGATGTACTACTGGGATGCAGCTGGCTGGGTCTGATCTTTGGTGTACAGAGCAAGGCTCCAAGGCTTGGTCCCGGGGGAGTGGTAACAGTCCAGAGAGGAGAGGTGACTTCATACTCTTTACAGGTTATCACATCTCTCACTTGGAAAGAAGGATGTTGAACCTTTAATTATGTGGTTTTTCTAGTTGCTTAAGCCCTTAACACACTGGAATATACATGTTCAAATAGAAGGAAATTAATCTGGCTGAAAATGGCTTTTCTACATTTTTATGGCATGAGAATTGTGAGGCACATTCAAACTTCCCCTTCTGTGGAGGCCACACCCACTGGGAATTTTAATTTGTTTTCTGTTACTCTTTGGTGATCTTGGCAAGGTTTCCAGGCCTTTCGTGTTACCTAAAAGGATCATGTATATGCTAGTGCTGCTGCAGTAAAGGGTGTTTCGTGCAGGTCTTTTCCCCTCTTCCTAACTTAACATGCCAGCCATGGAAACATCTAGAAGGAGTTTGATGGTTATGCCACAAAATCTCAATCCAGAAACAAATCTAGATCTGCTTTTGCCAGCTGTTCACCTTGAGTAAACACGGCTTTTTCTTTCAGAATAACCTCAGTCTTCAAAGGGGAGCCTGCAGGCCTGCCAGTGACAGCATGTATGTACAGGCATGTGAACACATTTCCACACAGCGGTCTCTCCCTTGCCCTTGTATTCTTCCCAGCCTCGTGGAGGTGTGTGTTGCAACGATCGGGAGAGAAAAGGGTAATGGAAAGTCTTTGGCTGATGGGAGCATTATATAGGTATAAGATCATTGATTGAATACTTGTGGGTACTTCCTGGACCTCCTCCTTATGCTTTTTGTTTACTTGTAAATATTATATATTCTTTATCTGATTTTAAAAGAAGGGTCAGGCAGCATGATTTTGGTAATGTGCCTGGTTCTAAAGTTATAATATGGAGAAGAATTATGACTTGCCCAAAGTGCCAGAGTTACAGAGCTAAATTTTAATAACTAGAATCCCAGAACCTTTTGATTGGAGGAAGATCTGAAAGGTGATCTAGACTCAGCCATTTGTCTAATATGTAAATCTGTCCCTTCATTGCCAGGTAGTCACAAAGCCAGTCCTTGAATACCCCTGAGACACCAGTCCTGAAGCTCTGTTCTATCTTTGCACAGAGCTGATTGTTAGAAAACTCTTCTTTGTGTTGAGCTCAAGTCTGTTCCCCATGTAACTTTTCCTCTTAGGGCCATGGGATGCTAGTCTATTTCCTCTCCCAAAAGCTAGCCCGTCAAGTAGTGGACAGCCGTGCTCCCTGCCCTCTTCGTCAGCCACTCTCAAGGAGACATGGCTTTGATTCCACTCATCATCCTTGAATCTTCCAGCTTATATACAGCCCCTTCAAAGTAAGTGTTGCAGAATCTGGTTCTCTCAACGTGGTTTAATCACTACTGCCACCTCCACTTTCTCAGTTACACATTTTTATTAAGGCACTCAAAACTTGCATTAGAGTTGCTTTTGAATGATTTGAGCTTACTGCAAAGTGACTGCAAATATCAACTGTTTTCAAATAAAAGAAAGGAGAGGCAAGGCTTAGTAGCAGCATGTTTTTAAGAGTCCTAAAGGTTTTAAGCATACACTTAACAATTGGTGCTATTGTAGTTTCAGTTTCTTTTTTCTTTTAACCCATCATTTCAGCTTGTTGAGCTTTGGGGATTCATATTTCTGTCATTAAAAGTTAGTTCTTCCTTCCTTTGAGATTTCAGAGGACTTTGTGACACCTTTGTTAGAGCTTTTATTACATTGCCTTGTAGCTATTTATGTTTTTCTTCCACTCAGTTATGAGTTTCACTAGGATAGCAGTCATATCTCATCATCTTTCTCTCTTCAACACTTAGCTCATAGTAAGCACTTAATATATTTTTGTTGAATGAATGGCTCAAAAATATGTGCTTTCTCAAATGCTGCATATTAATTAATAAGTTAATTGATAAGTACATTGACAGGAACAATATGTGGGTGCCTTTTTGCAGCCCAGTGAGCACTTTCCCCTGGACTGGCTGTTGATCTATTGTTCTTTGACATTCTTTGTAAGATGACATCCTGTCAAGAACTCACAGAATGGGACTGTCAGTTCTGCTATCACATTGTCTGTGTGTTCCCAAAAAACTCACTGTGCTGTGCACAGCAGAACAACTAAAACAATACAACTTATGGGAAAAAGGGTTAGAGACACAAAAATTTCTTCACTGATAGATTGAAAAAGTTAATAACTGAGTTTTACACATGCTAAATGGTGAAGTCACTCCGTGCTACAGTAAATGTGGCATTTGCCTTGGTGAAGGCCTGACGTTGCGTGTGGTAGTGGGCATTGGCAGGGTCGCACCTGTGAGTTCTTGTGGAGTGGTGGAAGGAGGGTTACCTGAAATCAGAGGAAAAGTCGTGACTCCGACATGGATAGGTGAGAGATGTATAACATACGTGATGAACTGAGGCGGCTGATAGGTGTTTTAAGTTTGTTGTTTAGTGTATCCCTGTGGGCTTGGTTCAGCTGGTATAATTTTTGCACATTCACCTGTGTTTTGTGTGGACAAAATTGCACAACATTCATAGTGGTGCAAACTTACGTTTCAGAACAAGCATTTATAGCAGCCCCTGTTTCTTCAGTCTGTTATTCACTGGATCAGTAAGACATCTTGTGAGGCATTGGGAATATAAACATGCATAAGTTATAATACCTACTCACTCCCATAAAGCTCATATTCTTAAAGACTTGTTTTTGCTAGAAGGCATGAAAATAAAATTAAAGAGACAGACTTGGCTCATCTAGGCATTTTCCAAAGTCCCCTCCAGCCAGAAGAATGTTTTATAAGTCTGATTTCTTGTTACTTTTAGTAGATTTCTCTAAAATATGAAAGCTAGAGTTTTGAGTGTCTCTTACTTTTTTCAGTTTGTGTCTGTTTAAGAGAGTTTCTTTCGGAAGAGCATGGAGAAGAAAATTGTATTTTACCCATCCGGTGTCTGGTTTAAAACTAAAATTTTATCTCCTATCTTTACCATGTATGTGATTTGTTGATGGCCTTAACTGAAAATAGACTAATGTGCCAATACAATCAAGTGATTTAAAGTCTTTTGGCTAATTAGTGACAAAGCCAGAATTTGAGTCCATTTAATTTTGGAACTATAATGTATTGCCTCTCAAAATTGTGTGAAAAGGGAGATCTACGTTCTATTCTCAGGGAGAGCTTTAAACTGAATTTAAATTATTTCAGCTTCTCTATTAAATGAATTCCACCAATCCAGTTACTATTCACAATAGGCTTCCCATTGTTTTATTTTAGTTTCTTTATAAAAATCTACACAAATTCACCAAGGTACGTCTTCTTCAAACTGTGTGATCTGTAATTACATGTCTTTGTTAGGGCAGACAGAAAATTGTTTCTTTGTACTCGGAAAGATTTAAGCATTTGCTGTGAATTGATCTGGGGTTTTGAGTGGAAAACCTCCCTGGTTATGTTTGTGGAATTTGTGGTGCATTCCAGAGAATTAAGATTTCATTGCCTTTAATCAGGATATGCTTTCTTTTCCAGTTGGTGGTTTTTGTTTACATCTGCCCCCTGGTCCCCACCCCCAGCACTGGCTGGTCTGAAAATTCCATAGTCTTGACTGGGGCCCTCACAGCCCACTTTGCCTAATAGAATCATAGTCATTCCTTGTTAGTGTATGGAAATTTGAAGCAAAGAATTGGTTAGCATTTCAAGAGAATAGGACAGGATGGTTGAAAATGTGGGGTGAATGATCATTTGCCCCCTGTTTCTGTTTTTGTAGAAGAAACTAATTTTGAGCCCTAATGTTTGCAAAGTGTTTTCAAGTTCTTCTAATTTTTTAGAAGGCCCTGGGAGATAGGTTTTATTTTTCCTCAGAAGATATTTGAATTTGCAGCCCAGTGCTTTGAAAATACCAAATTTCAAATGGCATCATTTGTCCTAAGTGTGGCTTTGGGGAGGAAGTAATTTATAGATCTGAGTAAATTGGGAACTAAAGACACATAACCAGTGGCAGCAATTACAAACAGAGCCTCCGGGCAAACAGCATTCCACCATTTGTCTGTGGTGGTGGGGACATCCTTCTCTGAAGCGGCCCTCTGAAGCCACCATGGTTATGGGCAGCCACATGCCTGGTTTGGGGACATTAGCTTCATACCTGCTGTTTTCTTTTGTTCTCTATATGCTGTCTCCTCCACCTTAAGTCAGGGAAGAAAGTGCCCAACCTTTTGGCTTCCCAGGGCCACATTAGAAGAATTGTCTTGGGCCACACATAAAATGCGCCAATACTAACAACAATAGCTGATGAGCTAAAAAATAATCGTAAAAAAAAAATCTCATGTTTTAAGAAAGTTTATGAATTTGTGTTTGGTCACATTCAAAGCCATCCTGAGCTGCATGGGGCCCACGGGCCACGGGTTGGATAAGCTTGCTTTAAGGCCAGGGCTTCAGAATGGCCTTCAGTCCTACTTTAGGGCTAGAAGACTTCTTTGGCACCAGAACTAAGAGGAAATGTAAAGAACAGGCAGCACCCTTAAATTCAGGTAGCCAGTGCAGCTTCTGTGAACACAGGGACTACAAGCCAACTGTGCGCTCCCCGTAGCCACTCACTATGTGCTGCTACTGGGACTGACGAGGGTGGTTGGGTCCAACAGACGAGCTAAAGACAGATGACACACTGGAAACTACCACAGGAACTTGAAGACCCTGCCATTTAGGCGCTGATGGCTTCTCAGTGTCTTTGTTCATTTGAAGTGCCTGAGCTACACAGGGGATCATCACCTGGGAATAGCCTGCTGTCTTCAGAGTGGTGATTGTTAAGAAGTTTCTGCTCCTGGCATAATCAAGATCTCAGATTGAATGGGTGCTTGTGGTTGGATGGAACAGCTCAGGACACAGGGAGTTCCTTTCAGGATTGCCCTTCTAAGGGTTCTTAAGTTGATATGCACACCTTGCCCTGCTATCTTTTAATCATCCTTCAGGTTCCATTGCAATAATGTGTAATAGTCCCTCAGGAAAATTGTGATCTGACTATTAAAATTTTAATTTCTAATATTTTTATAGCTTTAAAAAATTAACTCTTAGCCCCTGCTTTATGAGGAAGTCCTTATTTTATAATTTCTATGATCTTCCAGCTTGATTTACACTGTGTGTGTGTGTCGTTCCCAAATGAATTTTGCAGTCATAGAGATTTTTATTGTATCAGAACAGACTCTGTTTTTCTCCCCACAGACTGTGTACTTTGGACTTAATCATTGTTCACGTGGTGTCCTTTCTATACTGCACTCAGTGTTTCATTGCTATATAATTTTTCTATTTAATTTTTTTTAGCAATTTTGGCCAGTTTTTGAAAGATTTTTACTGTGATTTTCTCATAATGAGTGTATTAGACTGATTACACAGTTATTTGACTCAGTATCACTTTTCTAGATTTAAATTCAGTGTTGTATTGAAGATTTGAATACTGTAGAAGGAGAAAAATAAAAATCACCTGACACCTCTCCACCAGTATCTCCAGGTCTTCTTGTTTATTTGTTCAGTGCACATAAAGGTGTACTTGTGCTCACAAAGCATGGACAGCATGTTAGATCCAGCCTGCAGACCATAGACAGACACCTAAAGAAGCTTTCCCAACTGTTGACTGCTCGCTCTTTTAACATCATTTGGTTTTGATTGCCCTCTCTTTTTGTTATACCAAACAAACAAACAAAAAAAAAAAACACGCCAAAATTATTAGAATTTTTTATAATTCAAAATAGAACATTAATTTATTATACATTGAAAATGGATTCTTAAACATTATAATAGCTTCCAATTGTTTCACATTTGCTTGTGTTGCATACTATTATTCTGTGGCAGTGTGGTGTTCCATTAAGGAAATGACTCCAAAGAGACATGAATTTTCTGGCTTAATGTGTAATTGTTTATTGAGTGTTTTTCTCATTATAGTGAATTTTTTTCTTTTGAATTGCAGATATAGAGAAACTTGCTTAGAACTTGTAAATTGATTATTTCACGTCTAAAAACATCAAGTATAGGGAAAGCTGGATGGCTCAGCGGGTTAAGTGCTTGCTTTGAAGCCCTGGGGACTGAGGATCGAATCCCAGTCCCAGGCCATGCGGACCCACATGCTGAACTGGGATGTGCCCCCACTTCAGTTCTTGCCGGGGCCTATGTGGGAGGCTCCCAGCCCAGTTCCTGCCCTGCACAGCCCTGTGCCCACCTGTGGAGTGAAACTATATGGAAAACTAATG
>PVKE010021750.1:0-26212 GCA_004027555.1 Craseonycteris thonglongyai
CCCCCCCCCCCCCCCCCACACACACACCAAGATGACCATGTCTGAATCTCTGTGAATATATTACCTTACAGGACAAAAGAAAGGTACAAGTGTGATGAAGTAAAGAACTATGAGATGAGGACATTAGCCTGGATTATCCATGTCAGCCCCATGTCATTGCAAGAGACCTAAACATGGCAGAAGGGGGCAGGAGTGGAGGTTATAATAATATGATGTGAGGAGACCTCCCTGTCAGTGGTTTAAAGATGGAGAGAAGAGCTGTGAGCCACGGAATGTGGCCGCCCAAGAAGCTGGAAAGAACAAGGGAAAGGATTCTGCCGAAGGAAAGGAGAATGTGTCTCATTGGGCCAGGCCCTGACCCCTAGCTGGATCTTGGAGACACCTAGGGATCAGGGCCTGGCCCAATGAGACACATTTCCAACTTCTGATCTTCTGAACTGTTAGGTGATGTGTTTGTGTTGTTTTAAACCATCATGGCGATGGAAATTTGTCACAACAGCCGTAGGAAACGAATGACTGGAGGGATACAGCCACAAGCCAAAGAAGCAGGGAGCCCTCAGGAGCTGGATGAGGTGAGGAGGTACTGTCTCCAGAACCGTGAGAGACTTCATTGCTATTGTTTTAAGTCACCAAGTTCCTGTTCATTTATCATGGCAGCCAATGGAAACTCATACAATCATAAAACATCCAGGACCTACCTATGGTACTTGTCATTAATTGGTTTTGGAAGGTGTGGCAAAGACCAAAAGCAATGAATGCTGAACACATTTTTCCCATTTGGAAGAAGGTAACTAAATTTAATGCATTCCCAAACCAAAGACAATGCACATTTTTAAGGCCAGATGTAAAAAGATAAGGTTGTATATTATTACTTTACATGAGACATAAACCTAAACATTAATAAATACTTAAAGAAAATGAAAACGTCACTTTACCTGTGTCAAGTCACGAGGCAATTGATACTGACAACTTCTAGCTTGTGTGTTGAGGACCACAGAAACGATGAGGACCGGGACAAAATTGTCACGTCAAAATGAGTGAAGTACCAAATTTGACGAGTTTCAAAGCAGCCAAGTACCAAGGTTAGATTGGACGTGTTAATGCTAACACTTACAAGTGGTCAGACATGGTTTTCATGAGATCGCTACATCACTGGACCACACTCATTGGCTGGAAAAAACTCACCTGGCTAAACCTTTCAAAAAATACCCTGAAGTGCTTTGCATATAGCGGATGACTGATTTCAGTAGAGGTTATACTGTATTTTCACATACCTGTATCCAATGTGGGGACCTGGAGTGGGTTTGAATGATATTAGGGAATAATGATTGTAGGTGAGTTCTGAGGGAGAGCGACAGGGCTATAACCCAGAGGGAGAAGAAGGGAATGGGAGTCCCAGCTGATCCATTCATTCTGTAGGGAAATTTAATTACTGGCCCCGGGAGGTATTTTCTTTGCATGTGATGTGACATGTGCATTCTCAGCAGACAGAGGGAGGCAGACCTTGGGGCAAGCAAATGGTGAAAATAATCTATAAAGTGTGTTCACAAAACATGACGATTATTCCACCCTGGAACTTACTAGAAATCCTCTGACTGCTGTTCTGCAGTCAACAAGACTCATCTGATAATTGGTGACCATGGTAACAAAATCAGGTCATAGGGAGGTTCATGCTGAGATCAAGCATATGTAGATCTCCTAGTTCAAATATACATAAAGATAAGAACCTGTTGGTGAGTGCATGAAATGTTATGCTGAAGACGGGCTTTCCTACCCTGACATTTAGAATACTGAGAAAATAGTCGTGTGATTGTAACAGCCATACGTTTTGCAGAAAAGGAAGAGATTTTTCAAATTCACTAGGGGGAAGAAGATAATTCAGAAGTGTGAGACCAGAATGAGTGCATAGATGTTGCTTCATAGATCTGTGTAATTTACTCCCTGGGGTTTGTAGTGTGTCTGACTTATATTTTAGACATAATTAAGTAATCAGCAGTGTACATTGTAAAATGAATGTTTAGGCTGCGTGAGGTTAAATTTTCACAGCCATAGCAGCTGCGTGGGACTAGAGACCACCCCTCCCCACAGCCAAATCCTCTCCCCTGCAAACAGTCAGTTATTTAAAATCTGTGAATGGGACTGAAATTATTTCCACAGTCACCATTTTTTTTTTCTTCCTGCCGATCTAAAGAGCAACTGCATAGTAACCACTGGATACCAGGATTACAGCACTTCATACCCGTGAGCGTTCTCTGTTCTGGCTCAGGCGCAGAGTGACAATAATAATATCAATTATAGAAGGAATAATACTCTTATTTGCGTAGGATCTCATTTGATCCTCCAAAAGCCCCATGAGCTAGGAAGTTTTTCCCCATGAGACACATGAGAAAATGGAGATAATGAAAGAAGTTACTGTTCTGAGAAATCACAGGGCTTCTGCCTTTTATTTTATGTTAAAATATTTAAAAAATTGGTTACAGTTGACAGTCAATATTATATTACTTTCAGGTATACAGCATAGTGGTTAGACATTTACACTCTTATAACTTACAACATGGTTCCCCCAATAAGTCTAGTACCCATCTGACACCGTATGTAGTTATTACACTATTACTGACTGTATTTCTTATGCTGTACTTTACACCCCTGTGTTTTATAACTGCCAACTTGTTCTTCTTAATGCTTTTTTCTTTTTCACCCAGCCCCCCACCCCTCTCCCCTCTGGCAACTATCAGTTGGTTCTCTGTATCTATCAATCTGTTTCTGTTTTGTTTTTGTTTATTTTGTTTCTTAGATACCACATAAAGTGAAATCATATGTTTGACTTATTTTACTCAGCATAATACCCTCTAGGTCTATCCATGTTGTTGCAGTGGTAGTAAGATTTCATTCTTTTTTATGACTAAGTAATATTCCATGACATATATATCCCACTACTTCTTTATCCAGTCATCTATTGATGGGTACTTTGTTGTGGCGATATCTTGGCTATTGTAAATAATGCTGCAGTGGACATAGGAAGGCATATAGCTTTTAAATTTGGTGTTTTGGATTTCTTTGCATGAATACCCAGAAGTAGAATGGCTAGGTCATAAGGTAGTTCTATATTTAATTTTTCGAGGACCCTCCATACTGTTTCCCATAATGGCTGCACCAATTTGCAATCCCACGGAGGGTAGTTCCTTGGGGGAAAGTCCCTTGGGGATCTTTGGTAGATCTGAGCTGTCTTTCAAAGCTTTCTGTTATGGACGTGAGATCCTGTCCCTACATGTGACATCCCAGCACCCAGGCCTAGCCCTAAGTATGTCAATGAACCTTAAAATCCAATGAGCCACCATTACTGTAGCATCATGAAATCAGTGGGATGAGACCAGCCACCCAGATAGACTTTTCAGGGCCTCTCCTAAGACTTTCCATGGAGGTCCTGTGCCAGAGTGCATTGGGACCCTTCTGTCAGGGGCCTTAAATGACAGGAGGCAGGCCTGACGGTGAGGCTGGCACCTGAGTCCTTGCTAAAGGTGCAGGGCAGAGACAAATTAAAGCCATATATTCCTGAGCTGTTTGCTTGTGTCTTGTTGGCACTACCATCCAACCTTTTGAGCTTGTTTCTGCCTCTTGCTCCGAGAGCCTAATGGGCAGGACACATGCCTGTGTCATTGTCCCCTTCCAGCACTGCCATCGACACATTACAGGCACCAAGTCATAGTGAGTGAGTGAGTGTCAAGGGCTGGGTGTTGGCACGTCCCGTGTGCGTTCTTTTGATGACTAGCTGTCGCTATGCACTTTCCTTCCTAATGCTTGTTTTTCTAAGTGGCGTGGTGGGAGAGTGAGATCAAAGGGGTAGGAAGGGGGGGGGATGGCGTGCCACACGCGACCCCGACTGGGAAGAGGCACTGACAGGGGGTGCAGAGGCCTTTCGAAAGGGAACCCCGTTTGCTTCCTCAACTCCTTCCATCTCTTTCCCTTCCTTCTTCTCTCCCACTATGTTTATCTTGGAATCTCTTATGCGCCGTAGTCCCAGTGACTATTCCTAGACTGATCTCTGCGATAGAGTTTGGCTCCTGAAACACCTTTCCTCTTTGGAATGGAGAAGGCAGGAAGGCAGGAAACGCAGGGTAGAGAAGGAAGCTCGTCCGATGAGCACCAACTGTGTGTCAGATACCACACTAGACACTTCACTGACGCTGTTCTATCTCATTCTCAGATCAATCCACGGAGGTAGCTGTGGTTACCTCCACTTCAGAGACAAGAAACCTGAGGCTCGGGTATGATTAGTAACTTCCTCAGGACCACGGGGTCAGTGGAGCAGGGTATAGCTGCCAGCTAGGAAACAGCGATTCTCTCAAGTGGGCGGAAGAAGGAGGAAGTGCAAGCCTCAAGGTGGGTGGGACATACCGTAGCTTATCAGGGCTCAAGGCATGTTAGGTGCCAGCGGAAAGAACTAGCTTCAACTCAGCCTGGCCTTCCCTTTGCTGCTCTTCTCTAGCTTCACGATGAGCCTTGAGTCTGTGTTGAATTGTGGTCATGCTGCGGTCTCCCCAGTGGGCCCCTTTGCCCAAGTTAGCACAGACTAGTGTTAGAGGACAAATCCTAGTGCCAGACACAGGCGTGATTCTGGGTCCAACTGACCACATCTCTCTAGGTGGTAGGCGGCTGCTTCGAGAACTCCTCTCCCCCCACCCTTGTCCTCAGCTCAAGTGCACTTTTCTTGGCAGTGGAGAGTCAACAGGTGTGAACAAGTGTATGGAGCTGACGTGCCAGGCCTGGCACTGCCTATGGCCTTCAGTCACAAGAGACGGCAGTTGCCACCTTCTGCAGGCTGCCCATCAAAACACATTGTTGCCTGGCACCTCCATAGGCTCCAACCAACTTGTGAGCAGGCACCATGCCATCCCAGCAGATGGGCACAAGGGGCGGGGAGCAGCCAAAGCCGCTCCGTCCTGGAGGTGCATAAAGTCGAGGTGGCTTTGATTTCCCACTGAAGAGGGATCAGGATGCTCCTCCCCTTAGAGCTACAGGGCCGGAGGTGAAGGGGGTGGGTTTGGGGTTTAGCCTGTGTGGAGTTGGCTGGGGTTTGTTTGGGGGGGAAAAGAGTTAGAACCCATCAGAAGATTGTGGCCTTGACTGGAAGGGCCTTAAAGGGAATTTGGGAAATCAGAGAACAATGCTGCTGATAGTAGGAGATAAAGAACGACAGGAGAGGATTCTGAAGAGATTTTTTTTTTACGTACTGTGACCCCTTTGCCAACCTCTTCTCTACCACATCCCAACTGTCCTAACAGCAGGCCACAGGACCCGGCTGATCGGGTTGGGGTGAGGACTGCAGAAGTCCTTGCCAAGGGTGGTTGGTAGCTGAGGCCGGGGGCTCCTGGGAGGTGGGGCAGCTCCTCACAGCCTTCAGAGGGAATGCACCGTGCTCCCATTGCCCAGGGAACGGGGTCATGAGTTTGAAACTCAAGGGGTGATTGTTAGCACTTTCAAACACCCCACAGGAGCCATCTTGGCCTGGCCTGCAGAGTTTGGGGGGAAGGCCATTGACATGGGGGAACAGCCAAGCGCAGGCCCCAGGAGGAGAGGGTACAGCTCAGGAACAGCTTCTAGGCGATCTGTGGAGAATAGAGTGTATGGAAAGTGGCAGCAGCAATGCCTGCAAGGTGGGTGAAACACATGCCAGGTTAGGAGCGTGAGCTTCGCTGGACAGGAAGGGGCAGCCACGGAAGGCTTTTGGGTGGAGACGTGCTCTGAACAGCGCTTTCCCTTAGAAACCTGGACAAGGAGGCCGTGTCAGAAAGAGCCAGACCAGCAAGTGGTGGTCTGGGGCGCCCAGGATGGTTCGTTCATGCCTGAAGGACAGCAGTGGCAATGGAGGTGGAGGGAAAAGAGGGCGGGAAGGCCTTCACTAGAATGCAGGGATGACGGAATGAGAACTTGGAGGGCTACGGAGGAACAAATAAGACTAGAGTCATGGGGAGAAGACCAGGGAGATGCGGCAAGGGAACCAGCAGGGGGCGCTGTCTTTGGTTTCAGTGGCAGCAGCACAGCTGTGGCCCTGGGCCTGTTTGCTCACTCTCCCAACGATGATCCTCCTCATCCGAATCAAGGATGATAGCAGCGGCGCTCCTGGGGCTCCTGGTGAGCCCCAACCAGCACCAGGGACACTTCTCATTGTTGTCTCACAGAGCACTCGGATACCTCTAGCTCTTACCAGCTTCGCGGAAGCAGGACTCACACCCAGGTTTGCTTCATCTGAGTGTGCAGGCCAGAACAGAGAAGCCTGCTGGGGGAGAGCCGGTGCGGGGTGCACAGCAGCACAGCGGAGCCTGAGGCCACGGTTGTTTTCCTTTGAACAACCACAAATATGATTGTGTGCTCCATCTCCCCTTAAGTCACAAGGTCTCCTTCTTTGAAGTTCCATTTCAGGACCCACGGCGCCAAAGCCCAAGTGTTGTGCGTTTTAGGTTCATGGCCAGAAGCCATAGGAGACACTGTCATAGGTGCTGTGGAGCGAAATGCATGGGTAACCTTGTGGTGTCCGACCCAGGGGAAGAAACACTATAAATACATTTTTTTTTTGTTTGTTTCTTATGAAATCCACTCATAAGAGTTTTTTCCTCAAGCAGGTAAACACATTATCTTTTGAATAGGCTTTTTTCCTGTTGGTCACAAGTAGGCCATTCACTTGGAGAGGCCCTTCTTTCAGAAGAAAAGCGCTAGAGGACATTAATTGAGATCGTTTCAATATGTTAATACACCGCTTCCTTCCCCCAGCGAGTGCATCGTGAGACTCCGGGCCCCAGCTCCCCTCACCGCTCTGTATGCGTCAGACCTCCACCCCCCGAGGCTTATCGCAAGCAATTATCTTACCCAAATAAAAAATGAAAATGGAAAAGTTGAATACATAACAGGGCATCTTGATGGAATCGCAGTAATGCTCATCTTGGTTAACATTAGCCCTGACTTTTGGACAGCTCGATTTGTTAATACGCTTGTCCTTTGTGTAGGTGCCTATCTCCGTAGATCTCAGGACTTTCCAAAATGATGGATGGCAGCCCTCTCTGCTCATCGCCCCTAAAAATAATCCTCCAGGGAAACCGCAGGCAACGTAGTGGACACTGTAGCCCTCAGTGTTGCTGGGATAGGAGCAAACCCTCCCGACGGAATTCTCCTGGACGCTCTGGTGGTTTTTCCCTAGAGCAGGTCGAGCCTTCTGTCCCAAGTTTTCCTAATCCATAAGGAGCTCTGTGAGCTGGCGCCCGTCGGGCCTCAGTGACCTTGAACAGGAAACTGTAGCCTGTATAGCTAGCAGTCAGGATCGACCAGCTTGGGCTCTGCTAGCAGAAGGTTCTGGTCCTTCACGCCGGGCCCACGGGAGGTACTGCTGGTCAGTCGGAGCTGCTGTCCTCCAGAACTCCGGGCCGGCCTCCCAGACCTGTGAGCATCTCCATCCCAGGGCGTGCTTCCTCCAGGGCTGCAGCGGGGAGGAGGCCTGGAGGCTCAGGGCACTGATGATGAGATGCTTTGGCAAGCAAGTGTGCACATGGGATTGGCCAGAATTGGTCACGTGGTCAGCCTCACCACAGCAGGGTGGGACAGCGCACCCAGAAGTCCATGAGCACCCCATATCGGGGAACGTGAGTGAAGTCTAACTCTTTAGGAACTTTTGACCCCTGATGGTTGTGTCTGTCTGCTTGCCCCAAGTCTGACTGGCTAATTTAACCCAGGTGCCAGCCATCTGGGAGGTTTCCTGTCCTACAAACTTCTGAAGTTGCTATTCACTTATTTATTCATCCATCCATTCATTTCCTTAAAAATATACTTGACATGTACATGGTGTGATAATAAAATATGGTGATGGTGAAGGCTGTTGCCGAGTGCCATCCCATGGAAAAGCGGGCATCTTCGATATGGGAAGCAGTGTGTTGAACCTTCGTCACAGCGCGTGACAAGTTTCAACATGTTCAGTGCAGTCAGTTGGTTGTGAGCTACAGTTGAGAGAAGATGTGTTTTAAAGTGTGCTGTTAATCATGGATCACGAACAATGTATTCACATAAATTTATGTCCAATAAAGACATGACGGTGTGTCCTCATGTACCTTCCTTACCGGGTCTGGCTCTGTGTGACTTTTGCTTCTTCCCCAAAGTCAAAATGACCATGAAAGGTAAATGTTTTGAATCGATTCAGGACATGGAGGCAGCCATGACAGTGCAACTACAGTCACTCACTGAGGAGGACTTCCAGAACTGCTTCAGGAAGTGGCAAGAACTGTGGGACAAGTGTGTTAGAAGTGAGGGGGTTAATGGCAATGTGTCTTTTCCTGTTGCACATTTTTATTTTTTTAATTTAAGCATTCACCATATTTTTTGATTACACCTTGTTTATTCCATCATCTGGATGTTCCATAGCTTGTCACCTACTGAAGGACATCTTCACTGCTCCTTAGTTTTGGCAATTATGAAAAAATCTGCTTATAAACATCCATGCGCAGGTGTTTTTAAAGACATAAATTGGGAAAATACTAAGGAGCATGATTGCTGGATTGGATGGTCAGGGTATGTATACGTCGTTTTGTAAGAAACGGCCCAACTGTCTTTCAAAGTGGCTGAACTATTTTGCATTCCCACCAGCAATGAAGGAGCATTCCTATTGCTTCAGGTCCTTATCAGAACTTGCTGCAGTCAGTGTTTTGGATTTTGGAAGTTCTGATAGTATCTCCGTGTTGTTTTCAATTTTAGTTCCCTAATGATTTATGCTGTGCAGCATCTTTTTTCTGTCCGTATTTTCCATTGACTGAGGCATCCGTTGAGGTCTCTTGGCCCATTTTTTTTTTTTTGGTCACCCTGTTTATTTTCTTATTGTTGAGTTTTCAAAGTTCTTTGTATATTTTGGATAATAGTTCTTTATCAGATATGTCTTTTGCAAATATTTTCTCCTATGCTGTGGCTTGTTTTAAAAATATTTTTTAAAAATGACTCAAAGTCTCAGTCTCCACATGAAACCTAATATTCCCATCAATGACTGCAGCTTGTTGGAAGTGGAGGGGCTTATATTTTAGTTCTTTCCCTCTAGCTAAGATTTCTGCATCTAGAGAATGTTTGATTTCTACTTCTTTTTCTTGTAATTCATTTACTCTCCAGTATCCTTCCTTCTCTTCTCCCTCCGAGCAGCATGGATCCCTGAAGGTTTGGGGCAGAGGAGGGTGGGTACAGCAGAGGAGGGTGGGTGGCCCTGTGTAACAATGTAAAATGCAATATTAGACATAGCCGTACTTCAGAGTTTCTCAGCCATACCACACCTGAAACATCTCAGTGGCCAACGTTTCTTTTCCTTGCAAATCTCATGTTGCTTCTCCTCCACCTGTTCTCTCTCCCCTCGACTTCTTTATATCTCCTGAATGGTCTCTGGTCTTGAACATCTGTCTTCAGCCCTTCCTGATAGTAGGTCTCAAAATTTTTTTCCCTCCCATTTCCTGACACAGAGATACTCATTTCATCCTTCCTTTGTCCTGGTCTCTCCTTCTAGAACATACTCTAGGATCGGTCTTTTCATACCCCAAAATGATCCATTACGTGTTTGATCAAAACAAAATACATTTTCTCTTTCAGAATTTCTACCCCTTCACTCTCCTCTGTAGGTTAATTTTTCCAAGTATGATATAGAGGAGTAGGGTAAAGAAAAAAAGTGTAGAAATAACCCATTGAACAAGGCTGGGCGAGTCCTATGTGCCCAGCTTCCGTACTTGATCCATGATGGGCCACTCCCAAGCACATCTGTTGGCAGAAGAAATGCATCATAAAATCAGGTGTTCAACTTGTTTTAGGGACCTTTTTTCCAGAGCTAGCACAAAAAGAATTTTTTTTTTTTCTTCAAATGTTGCTACGTGAAAGTGTCCTTTAAGAATCAAAACACACTGGGGCTTGTTCCTGCGCATGCCCACCTCCCTCCCTGAACAGTGTTAGCAAGAGCAACGTGAGATAAAGCGTCTAGGAAATGTTGCTGAAAATATCTATCTGTGTAGAATGGGCACACTACACCATTTCACACACTTTGAAACTCTGTGATACCGTGGAGATTGCTTGAATATTTCATTCTTGTTATTTCTTATTAATGTTCACCAACATTTGGTGGATTGCCCATTGTGAATTACTTCCTTGTGAATTAATATTTGTGAATATTATTAATGGTGAATGAATATTTCCCCTTTGGTATTTTTCCATGAGTCCTAACAGTGTGGTTATGTCTAAGTGTATTTAGACAAGCAGGGCAATCCTATTTTAGATTTTCATATAAACTCACTCCACTTAATGCTGTCCAAGCAAAATCAACAGTTTCTTTCTACTCGACCAAACCTGTGTCTCTTGGACTGGTTTTTCTCTTCTAACCCTGTCCTTGGCTCCCTTTCTTGAAGTGCATTACTTGGGGATGGTTGGGAAAGTGGGTTCTAGAGAGTTTCGTCATCGAGTGGCCAGAAAAGTATACGAGACTCCACATCTTCAGCCTTCTCCTCACAACTTATCTCCTTTCTCAAAAGTCTGAGAGGCCTCCTGGCCTTATATGAAGTCCTTATCGTTTGTGACGTGATTCAAGACTATTGGGTGAGAACTAGGGTGTTTGACACCTCACAGTTAAATGATCCAGTATATCATTCAGAGAGTGTATTGGCTACATATTTTGTCATTAGCCAGGTTTGCGTTGGGATTTTAAGGAACGAGCACAGATGGTTTTCAATTTTCTGTTCCCTTTATTCTGACCTGGTATACATGGGGAGGAATGAGAAGGGAAGGCAGAGTGGGAGTGCAAAAAAGTGAAGAAATATGTAGAGAATGGGGGCTATCTGTCTTTAGTTTTGTTTTTTAAACCTCTTTGCCAGAAGTAGAAAGAAACTAACAATATAAATACAAATAAATTATGTAAGTGTCTACTGTGTAACAGGCACTGGGTTAGGCCCTTGGTACTGGCTGTCACTTACAATCAATCGAGCAGTTAAAACTGGAAGAAGGGCTGTTAGATGCTCTTCACCGTCTCATGCAGAACTCTAAGGAGTATGAGAATTATCAGTGTGAAGCTGGCCTTCCAGGCTGACCTGAAGGTGTATTTGTAAGGTGCAGGGATTGGAAGTATTTTCTCTCACAGTTTGTTAGCTTGATACATGTAGACACATCATGTGGCCTCCATTTGTACTCCAGCCCTGGCATGCACATATTCCTTCTTGCTCCTCCTTAAAATTATCATTAGGATTGTCCTTTAGAAGGAACTATTTGTGGGTCTGGGGACAAAAGCAGTGGTGATCTGGCCTCCTTGTCCCACTCATCCATCAGACTCCTTCTGGGCAAACGCAACATGAGTTCTAACACGCAAGGCTGGCCTCAGTGGATTCTTCCCTCTGTGTTTGCTTGGTCACAAGGTGCTAGTCCCTGTGCCATCATTTGGGTGGGAGAGGTGTGCTGCTCATGTCCCCAAAGTCCTATGCTAGAGATGGAGAACCTGCAAGATGGATGAATTACGTGAGAGCTCAGCCTACACACACATAGTCTGAGGGGCCTCCTCCCCTTTCCCTCAATACACTAGGAAAGGCTCACGGAGGCTTTTCTTCCACCTGTTGGTGCTGAGTCAAATGCAAACAGTTCCTGGGACACAGCTTTGCAGATAACAGGAGTTGGCAGGTGTTTTTTAATTAAAGAAATCCAGTTTACAAAGAAGATGTCATCAGTAGAGAGAGTGAGAAGTTGCCAGCCACAAATTCCTGCTCACATCTGCTTTGCCCCAGTGCAGAGCATCTGCTTCTGCATTCTACAAAATGCCCTTGTCAGCAGTGGGAGAAAGTGAGGCGCAGACGTAGGTCTCAGGGTGCTGTCAGTTCCCCATGACCTACCATTTGGGGTACAGGGCCCAGACTCAAGTGACCTACATCCACCGAGAGCAAGCAACGCTGAGGCGAAATGTTCTGCCTTCCTGCTCTGACACACCAGTCACTGGAACTTTTGAGGCCTTTGAGTTTCCTTGACTCTGTTTCTTTTCTTCTGGGGCCAATTACATGTCTAGGGAGGAAATCATGTTCAAAGGACAAAGAAGCAATTTTCTGCAAGTCCCACTTTTCCTTGTAGCTTTCTCTGGTTAGTTGAGCAGCAAAACCACCACATTTAGATCCTCAGAGGCATGTGGAGGCCTCTGAGTCCCATCCTTCCCTTTGCTATTGAGGGAATAGAAGCCCACAGGGAGGGATTGACCTGCTCAAGGTCTCCCAGGGAAATCAGTGACAGCTTGTCTGGAACAAGTTCTCCTGACATGGCTGCCACCCTGCCCACGACAACCCCTTCCTCCTGAAGCACCTTTTAAAAAAATTATTTAAAGACTTATTTTTATTATTTGAGAGAGAGAGAGAGAGAGAGAAAGGGGAGGGCCCAGAGCAGTCTCTATAGTTGCATTGTCATTAGTTTTCTACATAGTTTCATTCCACAGGTGGGCGTGGAGCTGTGCAGGGCAGGAACCAAGCTGGGGACTTCCACATGGGAAGCTCACCCAGTTCAGCACATGTGTCCGCACAGGCCGGGGCTGGAATTTTATCCTCAGATGCTGGGGCTGTAAAACGAGTGCTTAACCTGCTTCCCTGAAGCTCTTCCTGCACTTTTGGGACATACAAGTTAACCTTTGGTTGAATGCTTTGCTTTGGTAGCATGAAAAGGTAAAAATAAACAGGTAAAATTCATTTGGATAATATGCCTCACTCAATCACATATATATCCAAAACATTATCATTTCAACATGGAATCAACTTAAAGATGATTAATGAGGTATTTTACATAGTAAGTCTTCAAACTCCAATGTCTACTTGATGGCAGGTCTGGGATTTGATGTCACCCTTTTTGCAAGCCACGGGCACGATTTCATGGACTCTGGCAGGGGAGATGAGATTCTTGGGTCAGAGACAAAGACCATTATTACTCACAGCGCAGCGAGCAGCCTGAGCATCCGCGTGTTGATACCAGTTCCCCTGGCCCCCCGTAATAGGAAGGATTCTGGGGGGGCCCCAGTTTCCAGATCCCATGCTCATTATTCTGCCAAATAACTGCTGTGAAGGGATTTTGTAGATAGAATTAAGATCTCAAATCAGTTGACCTGAAAATAGGGAGGTGAAGCAGGTGGGTCTGACCCAATCACACGACCTCTTTACATCTGGGCCTGTTGGTCAGAGACAGAGCCATCAGCGAGATTAAACACACTGGAGCAATTCGACAGTAAGACACTCTGCCATGCTGGCTTTGGCATGGCGGGGGCCATGGGGTGAGGCGTGCAGGTGACCTCTATGGGCTGAGGGTGGCCCCATGACCACCAGCAAGGAAAAGAGGGACCTCAGTGACACAATTACAAGGAATTAGACTTTACCAACAGCCTGAATGAACGTGGAAGTGGATCCCCGCCCCCTCCCTGAGCCTGGTCACTAGACTCATACAGGTATGTATTTGTCATTCTCTGGAGGATTATTTTCCAACCTCTTTTTTCTTTTTATTGTCACTCCTTATGGAACCTTTTTAAGACATTTTCTCCCCCTACTTGTCCTTTGTCCCCATGAAATTGTACACCACAGGCACACCATCGATCTAGTATGTGCTGTGGCCCTTTGGAAGACCATAAGCCATTGTAATATTTAAGTGCCCCCCACCCACCCAGAATCAAATTTTGCTCCTTTGCGAGTGATATCGCCCCTGCTGAAAAATGTACGCTCTAGGGGACTAGAATTATATTTACCAAACTTACCAGAGGCAGACTGAAACGTTAGGTTGTCAGTGTATTTCATTGAAGGTGGGATACTTCACTCTGCCTTTTGTGCAGGGATGCCCTGGTGGTGTCCCGTGCTCAGAGCCAGGGGACGCTGGTGGTGTGCGGACGAACCCGAACTGCCTTGCTTGGTTGCCCCAGGTCCAGGTTGCTGCATGGATCTCCCTGCTTCACTTCTCTTTCCTAGGCTCTGGTGCTGTCAGACTGCAACTCCTGCCCTTGAACGAGAGCTTCAGCAGTAGCCAGGCATATAGGGTGGCCCTGCCTCTTGTTGGGGACAGGTCTGAATGAGCACTGAAACATTTTTGTTCTTGGGGTCCCCCTCACCCAGACACACCAGTCTCAATGAGCACCCCTGGCTTTTTTCAAGCATTTTGGAAGCTTCCAGACAGTTATTTCGTCCTTTGGAAGAGTGGGAGGGAGACTGTCTACCTGAGGGAGGACCTGTTTGCTCCAGGAAGACAAACATTTCAGGCAGAAGTGCTTTTAAATTTCTGGAAGTTCCCTGTTGGGAGGATAAGCTTAGTGGAGTCAAGATTGCACATTCAATATCCTTAGAGACCAGTTTTTTTATGTTCTCTTTCTCTGTTCTGGGGCTACTGAAATCATCTCTGACCTTGAGCAGCCATCTGTGTAACGCTAGCCATTAGTGAGCGAGGAAGCGGGCTTGGTGTCAACAAAGGCCGACGAAAACTAGCCTTGTTAAAGCACTTATACTCTCTCGAGGATGTGTTACCCACTGTACATGGGAGTATGCTTTTAAAATCTTAAAAGGATTTTTTTTTTCTTTGTAATTAACTTACATGTATAATAGGGCATTGGGTTTACCTGATTCCAATTCTTTGGTATTAGTTGACACTTGCTTTACAGTCTAGCATATGACCAAGTTTTTAGTGGTTCCTGTGTGTTTGAACAGGATATATTCTATAAAATGGCCTGACAAGTTCTATACAGGTCTTTCAAGTTTGTTAACAGCGTGGTTGAACCTCCTATCTTTGCTGGTTTTTCTGTGTGCTTGATTTACTAATTTGGAAAAAGTTTATTATCATCTCTCACCATGATAATGAATCTATGAGTTTCTTCTTTAAATTTCACTAATTTTTGCTTATTTATGTGAAATTCGTAATTATCTTTTTTCCCAATGAATTGTTCTTTTCATCATTTAAAGTGCCTCATTTTATCTCTAATAATTCTTGAAATTCGTTTCATCTGATATTAAGACAGTGGCATCAGCTTTCTATTGAATGACATTTATCTAACATGTCTTTTTTCTTTCCTTTTACCTGTAATGTTTCTATGCTCTTATGCCTTAGCGCTGTCTTTTGTACACTCTAGCTGAGTTTTTAAAGACAATGAGAGAATCTCTGTCTTTTACTTGGGAAGTTTATTTCATTCGTATTTATTAGAATTGCTGATAAATTTAGATTATTTCTCTTAAAGCTTTTGTGTTTTCTATTTTCTATGATTTATATTTTTCTTTTTCCTCTTTATTTCTACTTTATTTTGTGTTTATCAAACTCTATTTATTCTCTTCTCTATTCTACTGATTTTAAGATTGTTTATTTTATTTTAGTTCTTTAGCAGCAAACTTAGCATCATAGCACATATACTTGACTTAGAAAGTGTCATCTAGGATTGTGTTGAACACTTCTAGGGAGCACCAACCACATTAATTTTGGATTGTGAAATGTGAAGGCCATGGTCGCTATCCTCCTTCCAAAAATACAAACAGCCTAAAACATTTTAACTGATCATTTCTTCCCATTTCCCATATTTTTGTCCATATTTTAAATAACTTTTGCTTTTATACCATAAATTAGTTATTTTTATCATTATTAATTTATATTGTATTTTTAATTTGTATTTATTTATTCATAAGTTTACCAATTTCCTTGCTTACCTTTTTTTCTTGCTTACTTTTTTCTCTTCTGGATTCATTTTTTCCTTGAGGGGAAGCACTTTAGTAGTTCTTGCATTGAGGATCTGTTAATTTATTCTGTTTTTATTACCTTAAAAGGTCTTCATTTATCTATGAGGTCTGTCTGGGGAAAAAAACCCAGCCATTGTCAATATAACAAGAATGCATGGCAGGATACTTTCTGGAAAGCCCTCAAATATGTCACAGATTTTCTTTTGCATGTGTTATTAATGTGTAACAAAGAAAAACCATTTTTAGTCATTGTTGTGCCATCACTTTTGAATGATAGATTAACTGGGTATAGAATTCTAGGTTCACAGGCATTTTGTTTCTTAGCACTTTGAATATATTTGTACCAGTTATTAATCTGTTGCCTCTCAGCTCCACAGCCACCCTTCTTTGCCATACTTTCTGATAACAGACCTGAACTCTGTAGATCACATTTCTCTCTCACCACAAGGCTCGGAGTTAGGCTCTACAAAGAGAGAGCACCAGAGGGATACTTCAAGGCTGGAAGAGGAAAAAGGAAAAAAGGACCTCCACCCCCCCCTGCCCATTTTTCTTTTCTGATTCCTGATCTGCTCAGCGCTGAGCCAAAAAAACAAAACACCAGAAGGCTGCTTTCTTTGGCACCAGATCAGTGGGCACCACACTCTATGGCATTTATACCCTCTCCTCCAAGGGTCCCCTCCTCTGAGATTTTAAGTGCCTTTCTTGGTTACTGTCCTCTCATCCTTAAGAGTAATAGTTTCTGGCTGTAGTGCCTATTCCTCTACATCATAGTTTGTCTTGCCCATGTTAGTTGTCAACCACCTTTTAATTCATGATATTCCTTTTTTCTCTGTTTAAATTGCTGGTGGGGTTTCAGTCTCCTGACTGGATCCTGACTGATGAAATATGGTTCTATTGGTTTCTGTTTCATTCTGTTTCGGTGCAAATGACTGTTGCCAGCAAAATATTTGAATAAACACCGCATAAAAGAAGATATACAACTGGCTCATACGCCCATGAAAAAGTTCAACATCTATGTATCATAATACTCAACATTATTAGTCATCAGAGAAATGCAAATTAAAACCACAATGAGATGCCATTACACACCCAACTGAATGGCTAAAATGGAAAAAAGCGACAACAGTAAATGTTGGCGAATATGTGGAACTTTCATACATTGTTGAGAACGTAAAATTGTACAACCAACTTGGAGAAAGGTCTGGTAGTTTCTTATAAATGTACAACTACCCTATGATCCCAGCAATTCCACTCTTAGGTATTTACCCAAAAGGAACAAAAATACATCTTCACAAAAAGACTTTTTCAGGGAAGCTGGGATGTTTTAGTGAGTTAAGCGTTCGCTTTGCAACCCTGGGGACTAAGTGATCCCAGGTCTGGCCTGTGTGGACCCATGTGCTGAACTGGGGTGAGCTTCCCATCCGGGAGGCCCCCAGCCCAGTTTCCACCCTGTGCAGCCCCCGTGCACCTGTGGAGTGAAACCATGTCGAAAACTGATGATGTACAACTATGGAGACTGCTCTGGGCCTTCCCTCTCTTTCTCTCTCTGTCTCTGTCAAAACAATAATAAAATAAATTAATAAAAAAGACTTTTTCAAGAATATTCATAAAAACTGTTTTCATAATCTCTAAAGTGGGAAGAAGTCAGGTGTTTATCAGTAGAAGGGCTGATGAACAAAATGGTGTCTTCATGTAATGGAAAATGACTCATCAATAAAAATGATACATGCAACAGCATGGACAAATATAAAAATCAGTATCCTAAGTGAAAGAAGCCTTACATACATATGTAGGATTTCACTTTTGTGCAGTTCTGGAACAGGTAAAACTGATCCATAGCAGAAGAAAAACCGGAATGGTGGTTGACCGTGAGTAAATGGGAGTGGGAATTGACTGGAAAAGCACACGAGGAAAATTCCTGGGGGTGATGGCCCTGTTTTTTATTTGCTACAATTCTGGGCCACAAAGCAATTTACTCATATGATTTACTCATTTCATTAAATGTAAATTTGACATCAAAAGAAAGGACCTATAAACAAGTATGAACTCTATTTAATGATATCCTTACTAAAGCATTAGGGAGAAGTATAGCAATGCCTGTAATTCGCTTTGACCTGTACAATACAAAACACCCCCAAAATAAAACAAAAACAAAAAACTGATGAGAGATTGACAGGTGAGGACAGAGATGGATAGAAGATAAATATGTGATAAAGCAAACAAGAAAATTGAGTAAAATATTAATGGTAAAATCTAAGTAGTGGGAATATAAGTGTTCTTAAGTTCTGTCAACTTTGCTCTGTTTGAAAGTTTTGTAATAAAATGTGAAAAGGGCTACTGTAAGTAATCTATGTTTTCTATATGGTTCTGTTTAACATCTTTTGTGTGTGAGTGTTCTACATTTTCACTAAAATGGATGAGGTTTGATTTAATATTTGTTGCACTCAGAGCTCATAACCTTATATCCTTTTTTCAATTCTTGAAATGTATCAGTGCTTTCTTCTCTTATTCTGGAATTCCCATTAGATCTGTGTTGACATTTCTCATCCTTCATCTTCATATCTTAGAAAGAATCTTTTTCATATTTCTTTGTCTCTGCTGCAATTTGGGCTGCATCTTCAGAAATTTTTTCCTATCCATTTTTCAGTTTACTAACTCTCTCTTCAGCTATATCTATTCTGCTGATTAAATTTTAACTGTTTTCCATTTCTAGAAATTCTACTTAATTCTTTCCCCAATTAATGGCCATTTGATTTTAGTGTCATGTTTTGGATTCATTTATATATTTAGCCATTTTAAGCATACGTATTTCGTTTTTAGTTTAATTCTGATAGCTTATTTTAAGTGAGTTTTATCGAGGTTAAAATCTGGTTCACTGTATCTGCTGACTCTCACTCATTGTGGATTGTTTTCTTGTGTGCTTCATAAATTTGGATTGTGATTTATGGTCAATGGACATTTACCTGAGGAACTTTCAGCTTGAGGAAGGTTATGTCCCTCCAGAGGAAATTTTTTCATTTGTTTCTGCCCTAGAAAAACCATAGGCCCTAGTCCCTCATCATATTAATTTTCTATAGCATGCATCTAGAACAAAATGAAATCCCAAACCCACAAGAAAGCAAGTGCCTGTGTTTGTGAGTTATCAGAGGAGACTATTTCCTTCCTGTACCCGGAGCTCAGTTGGCGACATCTAGGCTTCTTGATCATCTTCCTGAGTTCGTGTGTAGATTGTGTTTACACCATCCTACAACTAAGGTAGCGAGTGCTTAAAGGCTTTTGGTTTTCTGTGTGTGTGAGGGGCTGGTGTTGGGGCGGGTGTTTGCATTCCACTTCCTTGAATCATGTGGACTCAAGGCCTGATATTCCAACCTCAGGTGGATATTTGCACCCACATCCTTGATTTTCCAAATTGGGCAGCCCTGCTACAGGTAGTGGCAGGATCGGCTCGGTTTCTACTCTGGGCTTTTGATTCTCCCTTTGTTTGGAGTCTCTGGAAATTTCCCTCACTTTCTTATAAAACCAGTTATTGCTTTGAAAAGAATGTTCATTATGATCTCTTCAGCACTTTCTAGGTGTTTCATATTGGGAGGGTCTTTAAGTGATCTGAGCCACCATACTTTTGGAAATGAAAGCTGTGTGAGGCATTTCACATAGATTATTTTATTAATAATTCACAAGGATTCTATAATGTATGTCTTCTTAGTTTAGGAAATCTAGGTGTGGAGGAATTAAGTGGCGTCCCCAGGTCTTATAAGCTGGTAGGTGTGGAAGAGTTGGTATTTTCCCAATATCTAAATGATTCCAGTACGTAGGCTTTTGTTCTCTTGTGTTGCAAGGTAGAGACATCCACCTCTGGCCTGGGAACGTGGCTTTGCCTAAGTCACCAGAGTCAGTAAATTAGAACAGGGACAATCTTACTTCTCCGTGTGCATTTGCTGTCTCCTCTGTCAGCAGTAAGGCCTGAGGAGTGTTCTTTGTACCATAAGAAGCAGGCGGGGTCTGGATTTCTCCCATTGCCTATCAACTTGTGGAATGCCTGGAAGAATCGTGTTTGAGGTCTCATGTGGGGCCACTCTGACGGGACCCTCTGCTTCTTGACACACATTCACTACGGGATTATGGGACTCCCAGGTTCCCTGTTGGTTTCTGACTGAGTTTTATTTAAATTGCTTGCTTTCATTTGCAAATCAGAGAAGTGATGAGCTTTCCCTGTCTTTCTTTGAGATGGCCTTGTGAACAGCTAGGCTGACCAGCTGTCCTGGTTTACCTGGGATGAGGAATCTCTTGGGATGTGGACGTTCAGTACTAAAACTGGGTGAATCCTGGGCCAACCAGGATGTCAGTCCCTCTGCAGCTCTTGGGGGCATTGCTAACCAGGTCAGTGCCAGTCCTTTGCCACATGAGGCCAGAGCATCTTCTGGTTTCCAGATTTCCCCAGAGATGAAAGGAAGGAGGTTTAATGGTGAGAAGAGGAGCACAGAGGATGGAAGATTCATTTTGAGGACATATGGAATGAAGCAAAAGCTTACCAGGTATTTCCCAGCTGGACCTCGTTACAGCCCAGCAGAAGACGGGGCCGCTTACGAGGGACCCAAAGTCAGAGCAGCAGGAAGAGAACTGAGATTTATGGAGCGTGGCCCCTGCACCAGGTACGTGGCTAGATTCTTGGTCTGTATCCCATCATATAGTCCTGATTGCAGCTCTAGGAGCCAGGCCACGTTAGGCCCATTTTGAAGAGGAGGAAACTGAAGCTCCACATGAAATCAACTTGCCCAATATCACATGTTTGCACATAGTCAGGCCTGGATTCAAACCCAGGTGGGCCTGACCCCCAAGCCTGGGCTTCCTACCACAGCAAGGACATGGGGGAGGAGTACTTTCGGTGCCAATGCTGATTTCAGGAGTTGTGAGCAAAGGAGGAAAGATAAAAAATAAAAAAAAAGAGGCTGACTCTGCAAACCGTCCTGGGCCTTGCAAATGGCCCCTGCGATGGGGAAATGGCAGGCAGGGGACACTGCTCCTGGGGTCCCATCCAGCCTGTGAGATTCAGGGAAGCGGGCAGGAGGTCACTGGGTGCTCTCTGCTGGGACCCGGCTCCCTATTCCTTTTCCCCTTGCCAGCACACTTTCTCCCCTCTGCCTGGTTTGGGTGCAGTGGGCAGGGGTGCTGGACTCAGAGGTGAAGAGTCCCTTCCCCTTGAGCTTCCTGGAGGCCGTGCCAGCCCTCTGGTGCCTGGGTCTGGCTCCTGGCTCTTGGATGCCTCACTGCCTTGCCTGAGCTCATGAACTTGGTCTATCATGTCTACACTCGCTCATCTTCAGAAAAACAGCCTCCTATTGCCTGTCTGTTGCATTGTAAAATGCTGTATCAATATTAAACATTATTAGGACATCCTTGCCCAACAAACACATCCTGAGGATCCAGGGATCAGAGCGGCTTTTAAAGGCCTCTTCTAATATTTACCTACCCAGCTTCCTTCTACGCTCTTAGCTATGTTTTTCTGAAACAGCTGTGTCCAGAACAGAAGGCTCTTTTGTGTAAACTCATAAGTCACCTGTACTTATTTTGTGTATCCAGGGCTGTTATGCTCTGCAGTGAGCTATTAATATTTTTAAAAAAAAATAGGAGTGGGTATTTGATATAATAGATTATTACATGTCCAGCATATAAATTACTAGGTCTTAGAAGCAAGAAACAAGTAATTTTGCCCTGAGGTAATATAACAGCTACTGTGTAGTCACTAAAATCAATTATATAGATCATTTGTGGTCAAGGCAGAAACACGGCATGACTACCTGAGTTGCATTTAGCAGTCATTCCCCCGTTTAATCATTCTGGAAAGAGGCACTGAGAACCCGAGATGAGTTTGAGACATTATCTAAGTATTGGGCAGGGCTACAAAGAAATACAACACACACAGCCTCAAGGAGACCAAAGACTTTTTTAATCCTTTCCATGGGAAGTTAACTCATGTCGTTGCACTCTTTGACGAACAAACCTCAGTGCGAGGGAAATGGACTCTGTTAGAAGCAGCTGGACGTGGAACTGGAAGTGTGAGGGGTAAGCTGTACAGTTTTGTTCAGGAGAGCATGAAGCAAGGAGGCCAGATGCGATGCAAGATGTATCTGGAGCCAGGGGTCTGGGTCCTGATCTCAGTGCTATTGCTTATTGGCTAAAAGGTTTGGGACAAGTGACTTAACCTCGTCGAGTTCCAGTTTTTTTCCATCTGTCAAAAAAGGTAATCATGCTACTTACCTCAGGATGATTGTCAGGGTTAAGTGAGATATTGCATGTGAAGTGCTTGGCACATGGTGGACACTCAAAAAAGAAGAAAAAAAAGAGTGTCCATGATGCTTCTAATACAGGCCCACTTGAAGGGTTGGGTGCCACTCTTGCCTTGGGGACCATTCCCTCCAGCCTTCCCATTTGGAAGGCCCTTGTTTTTGACTTGGGACCCACCTGGAAAAGTGACCCTAGTTTTCTCCTCATCGCCAAAGAAGAATCCAGTTTAGTGCAAGAGTCATGGAGAATGTAGTGTTCTCAGTCCAGGAGGGAAGCCCACGTGCTCTCAGGCGTCGCTGGCAGACTGTCCATTCTGTGTCAGTGAGGAGCTTTTCAGTGGCCTCTGTAATTGACACGGGACCTCTGGGTCATCATGTCGGGATTGTCTGGTCTGTGAGTCAGCCAAAGCAGTTGTCCACTTTGTATCCAGTGGGTCAAGGATGTATTGATTCAGGTCAAATGGTGTGGAAGGGTGAGACATTATCTAATGAATTGGAGTGATCGAGTCCCACCCCTATGCCACTTCAGGGGGCGCAACCCCCTTGAACCCCGATCCCCCCAACTCTTCCTGGTCACTGTAAAACCGATCTAAATAGAATGGGTGGACTAAATCAGACTTCTTGTCGTAAAGCACCAACAAGTAAAAGATACTCTTAACCCTGATGTCAAAAGCCAATGTTAAAATAATGTCATACTCTGATAATTTATGCTATGCAGCTTGACAGCAGAATATGCTAAGTCAATTAGTCTTTAAATGGTTTCTTCCAATTATAGGTTTTTGGTCTAATAATTGCTGTACCAAATACCTAAATTGTCTCACTGTTCTGCTTACTCATACTGTAAAGATATGGCCTTTATAAACCAATAGTCAATAGAAATACCTTTTTTTTTTTTTTTAACTTCCCTGGCCTCAGCCAGTAGGAGGGACTTTTTTGAATGACAACTGAACTCATGAGAATAACAGCAACTAGACTTAACCAGTTTTTACTGCAGGACCAGCACAGAGACAAAGGGCAGCGACATCTCTGTGTGCAGAGAAGGTCTTGAGATTAGCATCAGAAGAACTGTAGCCTTGCAGAGAGGAGGGTGGGGTCAGTTTTCCGGGGTGAAGATGTGGCAGGAGTAGGGAAGGAAATCGGGACCTCAGGGATGGCCATTCCCTGGGCTCATTGAGGGACCTTATTACACGTAGTTCCTTGAATGTGAAAGATCTCTGTGTCCCTTTAGCTCATTTATAACTGCTCATGGTCCCTGGCTGATAAGTGGAGAAGCCCATGTTGCAACTTGGGTCTGCCTGATGCTCATTTCACCATGAGTTCTGGGACCTGGGGCAGAACATGCTTTTTGAGTCACAGGGGACACACGTTGGCAACACAAAAGCCAGGACATCAATTCAGATCGTCCCCAGAGGCGTGCATCATGAAAACCCCTGAAGCAAGGCTTCCCAAAGCTATGTGCACCCAAGTCCATCTAGGAGCTTCTTAAAAGGCATATTCTGATTCAATACATCTGGGGCAGGGCCTGAGAATCTGCATTTACCACAAGGTCACAGCTAGTAGTCTTTGGACCGTTCTTTGACCAGCAGGGCCCTGGGTTTCTGAACCTCAGCCAAGGTAGAGAACCATGGTGCTGGGCTACGAGGTCACCATTTAGACTTCTCTAGGTGTAGACAACAGCCATTGATCGGGGACACAGAGGCACAGAGCTGGAGGGCAGGAGGAAGCAGGATGGGGCTGGACCATGGAGTCTGAGCGGATGGTGGATTTCAAAGTGGAAGGACAGGTAGGCAGAGGGGCCCTGGAGGCCTGGGGAGTGTGGGCTTTGGAGCAATGATTCCTTCCCTGAGAGATTCTACCAGCAAGACCCTCAGAAGGACCCATTGATTAAATAAATGTGTTCTCAGCATAGGAGGGAAACCGCAAGTTTCAAACTAATGTCCTTCTGTGGGGCTGTTCCTCCCTCGCCCAGTATAGACACAGAGAGATGTCCTCAGAGGAGATAACTGGGTGCTTTAACAGAAACCCACATGAGGGAGGCACACACAGGTTTTGTTACAAAGGTGGCTGTGCAGATTTCCTCTGGTTCCCAGACTGGACACATACGATTATGTTCCAGTGATGTTGAAATGAAACACATTTTAAAGTTTCTTTTTTTTAAATAGTGGAAAAAGCAGGTAATCCAAGGATGTGACTCTAATTCTTTTAAACAATTAAAAAAATAAATAAATGAATTTAAGCTTAAAAAAAATCAGGAAATAGCTTCATTGTTTGAATTTAGATATAATGAAACCATTGATTTGGCCTCATTAGAAAGCGAGTGTTTATCAAAGAAGCAGGGGCCCTGTGACGAGGGTATGGGTGGCGGGGAGACGCAGACTTTTTGCAAGGACATACTGTTCATTTCTTTATAGAAAGATGAAAATTAGGATGAGTGAGTGGCCTCAATAGGAAGTGTAGTGAACGTCTCCTCATTTGCCTAAGAGCCCCCGTCTTGGCAATGTTGTGTTGCTTAGGAACTAACAAAACATGTCCTCTGTGTGTGTGTGTCTCTCTCTCTTGCTCTCTTTTTTTTTTTAATGGTCCCTTTGTGTCCTGATATTTTTCCAAGTTGGCAGCTGGGAGGAAAAACAATGTGATCTGGTGAGATGCAGCCTCCCTCTCTCAAGCCTGGCGCTGAATAGATAAGAACTTGTATGTCAGAATACAAAGTTTACTCAGCACCCGGCGAAGCTTTTGATGTTGCCTGCCCAATCTGGCCTCGCGTCTTTGAAGTTCTATTACACATGCTAGGGTTCCGTCAATAAGAAACAGACCTTTCTTTCCCCTGCGAGTTTCAACATCTGCCCGCTGGAAACGCCCCACATGAAAGCAGGTTAGGATAGTTCCAGGGCTTGTAGAGACCCCAGGCTTTGCCACATTAGGGACAAGAAGGGAAATGTTGAAGGAGTGGAAGCCGCTGAAGAAAACCCGCCAGGACCTGGGGAGGTGACAGTATTTACCATTCCGATCAGAAGGGAAAAGATTTTGCTTGGTTGGTTTGCTCAGAAGCAAAGGGACTGACCCTTTGGTGTGGCCCTTTAGACAGTGCTGTCTGCTCGTTATAAGTCTCATGTGATCTACACGCTTTATCTGGGGCCTGAGCTGAATGGGCGCAGAAGAAACAGCCTCCTCAGTTTGTAGTGTCACTTTGCAATGTCATTTCAACTGCTCGGCAAATGGCTTATTTGTCAAAGAATATTGCTTTTTTCCTGGAACGACACCCAGTTACGGATTGCTGAAACCTCTGGGTATCAGAAATGATATCATGATGTGTTTCTGCTGCGACATCATAGTGCCCTTGGAAGGGACGGGGAGGTGGGGGCAGGACAGCTTTTGTTCCTGGAAATGACAGCGTCTAAACAGAGGTTGATCTGAAGGACCTCAGACGCCAGGCTCCGTGCCCCTAACTCGGGTGGGGCAACAAAAGCCCGCGTCTCAGAGAGGCCAGGTCTGCAGATGTCAGCGGTGGGCGGCGGGTGGGGAAGGGCTGGTGGGCAGGTGAGCAGATGGACCGCACACCGCTGGCCGGCAGTCCAGAGCCGCTGCGTCAGCTGTCAGGGGGTGGGGAGTAAACATTGGAAGGAAAAAGAATATGATTCTGTGCCTGAGAAAATCTTTGCCAGAATGCTGAGCTCAGTTCCCAGGGGCTGGGAGGGGGGCATTTTGGGGTGCTGTGGAGCAACACAATCATCGGGCAGTTAAGTGTTTCTGGGGCATGGCTAGCACCTCCTTTCTGTGCCTTTTCCTCTTCTGAAGGTATTTTTCTTCTCTCCCAGTCCCTACATTGGCTCTCATACTCTTCTGTCCTTATTTCCCTTCCTTCCCTCAGATGTGATACAGGATTAGGACCTTTTCAGCTTCCCCATTCTAAGAACAAATGACTAGACATGCTCAATTGGTAACTTCTGCGAAGAGCATTTTTTATTTTAAGGGAGGATACGGTCAAAGGAATGAATCTCTAATGGTGGAATTGTAGGCATTGATGGGCAGAATTTTTTTTTTTTTTAATTTATTGTTAAATTTGATGAGGTTACATTGGTTGGTAACAATTAGACAGTTTACAGATGTACAAGTCCACCTCACATCATTCATGCATCGTATTATGTGCCCATCATTCAGTATCAGGTCCCTTTCCATCACCTTATATCTAGTGCCCACTCCCACCTCCCCCCACAACTGTCCCCCCGC
>PVKE010021751.1:0-12079 GCA_004027555.1 Craseonycteris thonglongyai
GAGCACTTAACCCACTGAGCCATCCCGGCTTCCCCTCACCATTGTCTTTTGTTTAGTAATCTATGCACATAAAACTATGATTTTCAAAATGCTGCAAGTGAAATTTATCAAATTTTTTCCAAACAGTAAAGCACAACATTTCTGTTCTGGTGATTTCTGTACCCTAGCTCTCCAGTATCTGACTCTATCTAGACTGGTTGCTCTCTAGGACAATTACCGGTAATTGTGTAACTGTTGCCCAGGAGCTGCCTTTTTTTTTTTTTCCCTTACATAAAATTCCATATTTCCTGTATCGCATGCTTTCATTTTTTGTTTTCCTGTCTTATTTTACTGAAGCACATCGTCCAAAAATTTTCTTGAAAATGAAAAATTGAAGTTTCTTATCTGTCTCAATTTTAGGCTCATGTGTAGTTGATAATTCAGCTACATATGGAACTCTAGTTTAAAGATCATTTTGCCTTAATTCCAAAGGCATTGTCCCACTATCTTCTAGCATCTAGTATTGAGATTAAGAAGTCCAATGATTCTCATTTCTTTGTTTATAACCTATTTTTGCATCTTTTTATCTGTAGCATTTTGAGATGTTATAATGGTAGATATTTATATGAGTTTGTTTGTTTTTTTACTTCCTTTGATGGCTCCTTTCGATCTGTAGATGTGCCCTTTGGTTATATGTATTTTTATTATAATTTTCTTTTCTTTTCCTTTTTAAGATTTATTCTATTGTTGACAGAGAGAGAGAGAGAGAGAGAGAGAGAGAGAGAGAGAAGGGGGACGGCCCAGAGCAGTCTCTACAACTTCACATCATCGTTTTCCTCATTGCTTCATTGCAGTTGGATGTGGGGTCATGTAGGGTGGAACTAAACTGGTGGCCTCCCACATGGAAAGCATGTCCCTGGTTCAGCACATGGGTCTGCAAGGGCCAGTGCTCAATCCTTAGACTCTGCAGTTTCAAGGCAAACACTCAACCCACTAAGCCATCCCAGTATCCCTTGTAATTTTCTTGATGATTTTCTTTTATTTCTCTCTATAGTTTTCTCTCTATAGTGCCTAACAGTGGGATGCGACATTCTTGGATTAATCCTTCAATGTTCTCATATACTTTTCAACCTTCCATGTGTGTGTTTATTTCCTTAACTTTATTGTTTATTCTGCTACGAAATTTTAAATTTCCTTTTTATTTTAAGATTTATTTTATTGTTTTTGACAGAGACAGAGAAAGACACAGACAGAGAGAGACAGAAAGAAGAGGGAGGGCTCAGAGCAGTCTCCATAGTTGTGCATCATCAGTTTTCGACATGGTTTTGTACCACACAAGTAGGATGGGGCTGTATAGGGCAGGAACTGGGCTGGGGCCTCCCACGTGGGAGGCACACCCCAGTTCAGCATACGGGTCCTCACAGGTCAGGGCCAGGATTTGATCCTTGGTCCCTCGGGGCTACAAAGTGAGCACTTAACCTACTGAGCCATCTCAGTTTCCCCTGAATTTTAAATGTCTAATGACATATTCTCAATTGCCAAGAGATCTTTCTTATCTACTGATTATGCCTTTTTACCAACACATTTTTTTCTTTTATATCTCAGATTATGATGGTTATTTTTTTCCCTCATTTATTTTTATTTTTCAATTACATTTGACATACAATATTATATTGGTTTCAGGTGTACAGTATAGTGATGAGATGTATATAGCTTCCAAATTCTTATATATAGTTATTACAATGTTATTGATTATATGCCCTATGCTGTACTTTACATCCCTGTGACTGTTTTGTGACTATGAATTTGTACTTCTTTTTGTTAAATTTATTTATCAATTAATATAATGGTTATTTTGAAACTTCCTTCTACTACCCCCATAATTATTTTGGGATCCATTTTTTGTGTTTGTTGGATTTTCTCTTTACTTGGGTGGATTTCCTCTTTACTTAGGTGGACTTCCCACAATGTTTAAAAATCACTGTCTATCCCATCAGATATAAGAGTTAGGCACTAGAATGCTGATTGGAACATAGGCAAATTAGTCAAATGGTGGACAAATAACCAAATGCCCTTTTTATTGAAGGACCCTCAAATGTTAGCATCCTTAATTTGCTTACTCTCCAGACTGAGGTTAACCATTTTTCTGACCACTGCCATTATGTTGAGCAGTGTCAGGAAATCTATCTTCCTGTTTTCAGTCCCACTTCTCCTCAGCTGTTCTGTAGTATTGCTGATATTCTCAAGATTTCAGCCTTGATGCTTCAAATCCTCTAGAACATGCTTCTGTCTTGTCATGTGGGTAGTTGTGGTGAGCCAGTTGCTTGGTTCCATAGTAGAGAAGGATCTAAGAGTCCAGCCACTTTGTGTTGAGTCTCCCTTGTTAGCCCTCAGTCCCACCTGCCACACTCCCTCATGTCATTTAGAGGAAAGCTTGATGGAGGGTTTGAGATGAATTGCACACCAGTTGTAGATACCATTGTCTGTAGACACTTGGATAATTTAAACCGTTTGGTTAAATCAGGTGCTTTTCAGTTTTCTAAAATAATTGAAACATCTTGGCTACCATTTTCTTCTCTCTTTCCTTGTCAATCAATAATATCTTAATGCCTTTACTGGCATTCTAATGTGGTTTGGGGAGATAGAAAGTATAAATACCTGTGGTCAAATTTCATATAGACAATGTTTCTTGTTTTCTAATAAATTCAATTGAAAATTATTCATTGCACTATGAGCAATATTGGTCACAAAACAATTTTTTGTATGAGGTTTTCTCATTATTTCTAAAAACTCTGTAATCTGTTTGACATATTGATTTGAAGAGTTACTAGACTATTAAGGGTGATCATTTTCAATTTTAAAGTGAACTGATCTATTTCAGTTTTTATTTTCTTATTAATTTCTAGTTTTATTTGAATGCAGTCAGAGAATATAATCTATATCATTTCTGCTTTGGGGATTTATTGTGATTTTTTCTTGTTCTTGCGTTGTGGAGTTTTCCAGTTTTTCCAGTATTATATGGATATTTGAATATGATGTGAATTTGCTTTTGTTGGATGCATGTACATATTTATATAAAGTTAATTGTTCCATTCACACTCATTATTCCCTTATAGCTCACCGTCATTTGTCAAATTTTGAGAGAAATAATTTATTTGTTCCCATTATGCTTGAAGTTTTATTAACTTTTCCCTAAAATCATAAATTTTGCTTGATATGTTAGTAGAAGATTAAAGGTTTGTGACTGATAATTTTTAATGCATTTATCCTTTATCAATATTAAAACCCCCTTTTAAATTACATTTCTACTTGAATTCTATTTAGTTTGTTTTTAAAGATTTTTATTTTATTGTTTTTGACAGAGACAGAGAGAGACAGAAGAGGGAGGGGCCAGAGCAATCTCCATAGTTGTACGTCATCAGTTTTCCACATGGTTTTGTTCCACATAGATGGTTGTGGCCCGTGCAGGATGGGAACTGAGCTGGGGGCCTCCTGCATGGGAAGCACACCCCAGTTCAACATATGGGTCCTCCCAGGTCAGGGTTGGGATTCGATCCTTGGTCCCCAGGGGCTGCAAAGCAAGAGCTTAACCCACTGAGCCATCCCAACTTCTTCTAGTTTGTTTTTAATATAGCAAACCTGTGTCCATTGTTAATATTTCAGAGTATATTTCTGTTCCCTTTATGTCATTCATTTCACATTTCATAAAATTGTCATGGCAAGTTCTTACAGCTGAAATAGACTCCCATAATCAATGCTTAAATTAACTTGAAAGACACAAATTAACTTGACCTTATTGGAATAGCCCTGAAGTTGCTCTGAAAAACTAGCCCATATAGAGAGTGAGATGACAACTGGGTTTCTGTGTTCACTGGGAAGCCACTTAGTCACGCTTTCTATCCCCACTTGATAGCAATCTATAGTTGTTAAAACAACCACAGTCACTTCAACCCCACCAGTCCCTATACACATACAGAAACCTCTTGATCACCTCTCACTGTCTACATCCCTTGAACTTGCCCTGTAGGATTTTTTACTCAGCAGGCATTGTCTTTCATGCATTTATTAAACACTTAATAAGTCCCAGGCTGAATTCTTGTGCTGGAGATATAGCAAGTATTAATAACAATGCCTGTTCGTCTGCCTGGGCCATGGTGAGATCTGAAGCTGGGCTGAAAGGGGCAGTACATGATATGCTGTAACATGGATGGACCTTAATGACATTATGCTGAGTGAAAGAAGGCATCACGAAAGGCCACATATTTTATGATTCTATTTACATGAAGTCTCCAGAAGAGGCAAATCCATAAAGGCAGAAAGTAGGTTAGTGGTTGATATATGTATAGATTATTATAAGAAATTAGTACATGTCACCATTGGAGGCTGACAAGTTCCAAGATCTGTAGGGTGAGTCACCAAGCTGGAGATGCAGGACAGCTTACTGTGTAGTTCCAGTCTGAAAGGGGGTAGGCTTGAGACACAAGAAGAGCTGATGTTTCAGTTCAAGCCATTCAAGTAATTTAGATGATTCTCACCCATATTAAGGGCAACGTGCTTTACTCAGTTCACTGATTAAGTGTTAATTTTATCCGAAACACACCCAGACACACCCAGACTAATGTTTAACCAAATATCTGGACACCCCATTGCCCCACCAAGTTGACATGCAAAATTAACCATCCCAACTTTCTTTGGGGGATGATGAAATTGTTCTAAAATTAGATAGTAGTGAAGGTTGTATAACTTACCCACTGATTTGTACACTTTATAAGGGTAAATTGAATGATATGTAAATTAAATCACAATAAAGCTATTTAAAAATAAACAAAGGTAGTACAATGCTCAAAAAGCAAAAGCAAATACAGAAAGTGGGCTATATAGAAAAATCCTAGGAGTGATTTGGGTGCTATGAGATTTTCATTTAGAAAGTTTAGCTAGGACCTTGCCTCTCCAAGTAGTCCATGGACCAGGAGCCTGGGCATCATCTGGGAGCTTGTTAGAAAGGCAGACTCTCAGGTCCTGTCCCAGACCTGCTGAATCAGAATCATCACTGGCAGGAAATCTTCAGGTATTTTATATGCCCATTGAAGTGAGAAGTGCTGATTTAGTGGACTGGAATTTTACTCGTTAATTTATTTTGAACAATGGAGTAATTTCTTAACCAATGCCTTACATTGATGTTTGATATATGAAAGAGTAAAAATGAAGCATCTCCAATTGAAGAGAAACAAGAAAACTTGAGGCCCCCTGCTTGCCCTCACCTGATAACCATGGAGAAACTCAAGGACCACCAACCCCGCCCCCCTACACAAACACACACACGCACACGCACACACACTTAGTATTCATTCTCTCTCTCTCTCAAGTTTATCATAAAAACAAGGAGGCGGGGTGACAGGATAAATAGTCCTCTATAAAAAAAAAGTAGAAGAAGAAAAAGAAATCCCAACGTAGGTTCATTCCTCTGCTTCCCAGAGCCCATTGCCTGCTCCCAGGTTTGCTCTCTTTTTCCCATCATGACCTGCATAATCTATGCTACACTTTATCTGACAACATGAAGTTGGCCTGTCCTAGTGCACACTGCAAGGAAGAGACATCTTCCAGCACCTGTGTGTTTGTGGGTGCCTCCAGCCAAACCCCACATTTGAACCACTAGAAAAGCAGCTGACCTTCCCATAGGAGCTCATACCCTTCACTCATAGCATTTGCTGAGCAATCAGACTGCATCCCGTGACATTCTTCACAGCTGCTGGCAAAGGCCTTTAATTCATCTGGTATTCACGCAGGGTGAAGCATCCTCTGGCTATAACATGTTTGTTTGTGTGAGCTGAGCATGGCTCATTCTCTGCTCCCTCTAGTTCAGGGTTTAACATCAGCTTGTAGTTTGGGGGGTAATGCAGTTACTGCGGAAAATGCTCTCCTTTCATCTTCCGTTTGTGTTTGCACTTTTATTCTCCCTTTTTGTGGGATCTTGGTCAATAGAGAAGTGCGAGATAGAGCTGGAACTCATCCTTTTGCAGAGAAATAAAATAAGCACAAGAAGTTCACATGACTCGGCAATATCAGAGTAAAGATGCCAGTTGAACTCAGTCTTTCTAATTCCAGATGCATTTCTCTTGGACAAACATGGTCCCGATATTAGAGTCCTCAGCTCATAACAACGCTTTAGCCAGCTGGTGTGTAGGCCCAGGAATCATAGCAGATCCTCTAGCATCTTTTAAAAAGCATGGACTTTTTAAATACCCCCAAAGATGTTACCATGAAACCATGCTTTTCTCCCACTCTAAAAATCTCTTTATGAGATCTGATGGAAGGATGATGAAGAATATCTCCACATGTAGATTTTGGAATCAAAGAAAAACCATGCAGGAGAACTCATGGATGCGTGTATAACAACTGCAACAGGTGTTCAGTTCCCACACACTTCTACTTAGACTTCTGACTCACTTAATGCTTGTCATGAGGAACAAAGACACTCATCTATGACCAAGGACTAAAAGCCACACAGAGTGTGAGAAGATTCCTGGAGTAACCTTCTGTGACTTGCCCAAAGTCACCCTTTGAGTCTCAGATTCAGTTGTTAAGTTCTCCTTCCTTCCATCGTGGAAATTTTTTACTTTAAATATTTAACCATAGTATTAAAAGAGTGTTCTGCCTGAAAATAGGACAAATGGAAAAGACTTCCCCAACAACAAATGAATAAATGGTTATTTTGGGTAATTCTCTATTTTAAGTGACTTAGCAAGTATGCATCAATTTTTGGTGTGTACACTCTTAAGGAAACCTGTACTTGTTTACAATCACTTTTTCAGTAGCTCTTCCCTTATTCAACTATAAACTTCGTAGAGAGGAAGGTTTGGTTTCATTCAAAGCCCTGTTCTTCCATTCCTGTGCACAGATGCTCTGTAAATATTAGTTGAATGGGATGATCTTTGCGTCTATTTTCTGCTATCGTAAAGATATTGGTTAGAATAATTGTTATGTGCAAGTAGCTAAAATGCATTAACCTTAAACAAAACGGGCTATTTATTCCTGGGCCTTAGAAGCAAACTGAAACCAGGGTTCTCTTTCCCTCTCTCCCTCCCTCCCTCTGTTCCTTCCTCTCTCTTATCTCTGCTTCTTTCAGTTCCTCTGCCTAATTTTTTTCACTACAAATCTGCTTTCTCTAGGTTTCAGTCCATAGACAAAATTTGTACATGTCTTCATTCCAGCTACCTGGAAAAATATCAAAGATTTTATTTCCAATGTCAAGTTTCTGAAGAAGGGACTTATCAGGCAACTAATGACTTGTGGCCAACAAAGTGGGATTCCTTTGTGTGTGTGGCTGCTTTGGCCACAGTGCTTTGAGTGAGTCTGACATAGGACAAGTCCTAAAAAGAGATACCCTTCAGGTGCTTTCTATTTATTTCCATTTCCTCTTGTGTAAACTACTTCATTTTGTTAACTTTTAAAAAATGTTCGATTTTGAGGTCTTTTCATTTTCTTACTAATACTTCTTATAATAAACATATGAACCCCTTTATTTTATTTCCTGAAAACCTTTTTATTTTCAGTTTGAAACAATCACAATTCAATGCAGAAAACAAAAACCACTCTAGATACGGTATTTTAAACAGAAAGGGATTTAACGTAGAGAATTAGATACTTATAAAATTCCTGGAAGTCCTGTAGGGACAGTCTCTAGGCAGGACCTCTGTGAATGACTCCTGAAACATCACAGAATTGGTCCTTCAAGGTTTTTACCGCATCGGCTACCATCAAGAAAAATACTACACTGCATCTGAGACCCAAGGATTAGGAAGCCACCTCCACCGCACACAGATGTCTCCTGACAACCACCAAGTGGGGATTACACACTGAAAGGTAGCTTCAGAACAGCACACCTAGAGGCAAAAATGAATAGCCAGGGTAATGCTGGGATAGCTCAACAGGCTGAGTGCTTGCCTTGCAACTGCAGGGTCTGGGGATCAAGTCCTGGCCCCAGCCCATGCAAACCCATATGCTGAACTGGGGTGGTAAAGTTTCTTGCCTCCTAATCAGGAGGCCCCAGTTCAGTTCCCACCCCATGGAGCCCTACATCCACTTGTGTGGAATGAAACTATGTCACAACTAATCATAGACAACTATGGAGACTGCTCTGCCCCCACCCTTTCTCTCTTTCACACACGCACACACACACACACACACACACACACACACACACACACACACCTCTTAAAAACAATAAAATACATCTTTAAAAAACCAAATAGCCAAATGCAGGATCTGCCTCATTTCTACTTCCAGATCCTCAAAGGAATGCACTAATGAGTTATTCTAATTTGACTCTTATCACCCTAGCTGCAAAGGATCCAAGAATTGTGTTTTTACCATTTAATCTCTGAAGTATAGAAAAGTATTCAAGAAGGAGGTAGGGCAAGATTCTGAGTGCCACTTGGCCATGGCTAATACACACTCATAAACACAAACGTGTATTTACACACACACAGAGTACATTCAGAAGGATTTAAATTTTATATAAATCACATAAAGTCATCCCATTCTAGTCACGTTTAATAAATATTAAATTTGTTATTTTCTTACCTTATTGATACTGTCATTTGAAAAGAAGATAAATGTGGAAACAAAAATAAAGATAATTGTTGGGAATCATAAAACTTTTTGCTCAAAATTGTGTTCAACACTATTGATTTTCAATTTTGAAAAGTAACAATATACAAGCTGATTCAGATTCTACCTTGAATGGTGTTTTTGGCCATTGAAACTGGCTGTGGGCAAATCATGTCATAGAATTGGCACCAGTTAACTCTGATGTGCACTTTTTAAGTGCATAGATGAGATGCCATCCTCACCTTCCTGCTGTTCACAGTATTACAACTTCGGTCTGTTCTCAAAGGGAAATTGTTGATGCAGAATGCTGCAGACCAGGGAAAAGGCAAGTCACGTTATCACAATCATTAAGTGATAGTCTCTATTTCATTTGAAACTTAACTCAGAAATGGTCCATAGGTAATATAGTCAATAATGTCATAAAAACTATGCGTGGTGTCAGATGGACACTAGACTTATCACAGGAACACTTCATAAATTATGTAAATGCCTGTCCACTGGGCTGTATACCTGTAAATTAAGAAATATATATGTAAGTTTAAATGAAAAGAAATGGTGCTTATTTTCTTACAAGATTTTTACCTTGAAGCTTTCCAAAATCTTGAATTCTTAAAAGAAAAAGTCAGGTTCCACTGAACCTGACAGAACGCTTTTATTTTATTCAGTACTTAGAAGAAAACTCTCAGCCACAGAGTTGTTCTCATTACACCATATTGGCCAGGTTTTGCTTCTTCCTTGAGATGAGCCAGGGGCACTGGGAGCCAACCTATGGAAAACGATTTTCCAGAGCAGCATCTGTCTCCCCGCACAAGTCCTGGGGTCAGAGCTGGCAGTGTGGTCCTCGGAGTTCCCCCAGCACTATCATTGTCGGGTTTAGCCAAGGGAGGGCTCAGTCTAACAGCTGCATCTTTGAGGGAATTAACCTTCTCTGCTATGCCTTTCAGGAAGACTTTGTTGAGTCACCCTCTACATCTTAATTGGGGACTATTATGCGAGCTTATCCTGTTTGTGTGGTCTGCTGAAAAAGAAAGTTGTTGATATTGTATTCTAAACCAGTGTTCTCAATCTTCACTATACGTCCAAATAACCTTTAGAAATGTGAAAATAACAATACAGATACACCCAAAGATTCGGATTCAGTGATCTGAGTGTCAGCATTTTTAAGCTATCCAGGTGATTCTATTGGGCAGCACAGGCTGAGAATGATTGCAAAAAAATGATGGCCCAGCTACAGTGGCCACTTTGATCTTGTTTCAAACTATATGTGTCATGTCCCAGGAAACCCTCAGTGTCAGTTAAACCAGAACAGTTGGTCACCGGTCCTAGACTTAAAAATGTCTTCACTTAACCTCCAAAGAAAGCCTGGCTTATATATGTACAGGCTCTCTGATTGTGCAAAGGACACAGCCCTGGGCTCATAGACCAAAAAGCCCTTCTGCCATTCTCTACGTGTGACTCTGCAGGGCAGTCACTTAACTCTTTGGATATAAAGTTTCTCCTCTGGGAAAGCCGGGATGGCTCAGCGGGTTAAGCGCTTGCTTTGAAGCCCTGAGAACCGAGGATCAAATCCCAGCTCCAGCCCAGGCGGACCCACATGCTGAACTGGGGTGTGCTTCCCGAATGCGGTGAGGCCCCCAGTTCAGTTAAAAAAAAAAAAAAATTTCTCCTCAGTCTCCTGCTTCCCCAGTGCCATGTAATGAAGATGAAACTATACTTATATGATAAAAAGGGATACTGAGGTTCAAAAGGATAAATGGTAAAGCTGAGGTCATTGAGTTGATGAGATGTGCCTTGGCTCTCAGGCCTGATTGCCCCCCACTGCAGCTACCCTGCAGGGATGCAAGGAGGTGTTCTAGCCATGAATCACTGCCCCAGGCTAAGAGCAAAGCAGGGAGCCCCTCACTTTCCACACACTCCCACGCTGTGCGTGCATGTGCGGATTTTTCTTTGAATACCTCTTTGGAAGTAAAATTCTCTTTATAAAACATGTTTGGAGGAGATAGAATTTGTCCCAAGTTGGAGGTCCTGGAGGTGCTTAGGGTCGTGCCTGAGTAGGCTCTCAAGGAGAAGGTTCCAGTACTATCCCCCTCCCCCAATTTCATGGTGATGCCCTGCAGCATGCATATGTAAGTGGTCTTCTGGCCACTCACTGAGAAATGGTATAGTAGAGCTTCATTGTTGACATTAATATTTTTAAAATTTTTGCTTTCTGAAATAAAGTAGTACAATCAATATGTACATTTTGTGGTGCTATTTTTATTTTCTCCCCACACTGCCCCTAAATTAATGGTGTAGCATACACTGAATGGAGTTTAGTCTTCAGCAAATCAAACTATGCCTTTTAGTTCAACCAGCAGCCCTGTGAAGTGACTTGGAGGATGGAGAGTCTGCCTACATGAATCGCGTGGCACCCCCAGGACAGGAGCTCATGAGTAGAATGTGCACACATTTTTCTCCATCTTTACAGTTTAATGTGCAGCTCAAGCAATATTTTTGAAAGTTATTAGTTAGCCCCACTCTTCCATCATAAAATTTGGGTAGGTATTCCTCAAAGTTATAATGAGGTTAAAATTTTATTATCTTCATATCTGTAGTAACTATCAACTTTCTGTCAGTTGACATCTCAGCAACAAAAACTTGACACCAGCAGACGCTTACATGAAACAGGAAAAGAATTGGGACCCAACAGTACTTAAGAGGACTTCCCAGAGGAGCCCAAGGATTGCCTGTATTGCATTCAGAGTTATGTGCCTTATACTCTTTTGACCATACACTCTGATAGTATAACCTTCAAATAAATTTACTTAAATAAATAAATAAGGGCCACTGGCTCTTGTTTAAATGATGGTCTCATCACAGTTTGAGCAGCTTAGTAGATAGAACTAGTACTTGCCCATCTGAGGTTGAAGGAACAGACGAAAACAGACTTTTAAAATAACTATGAATAAGATGTCAAGTCTTATAACACTGTTTTTTGATTAGCTGTTGACCTGAGGGGCTCTTGCTCTGCTCTCAGAACAATGTGTGACATACTGATATCCAGCTGGTCGGTGGTAATGAGATATTTAGCGGGTGAGAGTGAAAGGCCTGCTAAGTAAGACTGGCCTCGACTCCCCTTTGTCTGCCATCCGTTGAGATGATATGCATCATTTCAGGGGTGCATGGGAAAAGGAACTGAGAACAGAGAGTCTATAATCCTAAATGTTTATGTTCTAGGTGGTAGAGGGCGAAGGATGAGTAATAATCCAAGGAAAATATCGGTTATTTTCAGGGAAATATTTAGGCATCAGGGGAGAAATGTAGAATAAGAGGAAATGGCAGCTAGGCAAATGCCTAATTTTTCTCTTTATGGCAGGAATGTCCAACCTTTTGGCTTCCCTGGGCCACATTGGAAGAACTGTCTTGGGCCACACATAAAATATACAACACTAACGATAGCTGATGAGCTAGAAACAGAAAAAAATCACAGAAAAGTGTCATAATATTTTAA
>PVKE010021751.1:12179-26315 GCA_004027555.1 Craseonycteris thonglongyai
GAGGACCGAGGATCGAATCCCGGCTCCGGCCCAGGCAGGACCCACGTGCTGAACTGGGGAGTTCCCACAGTTCGGTTCTCTAACTGTCTCTGTCTCTGTCTCTCTCTCTATCTGTCAAAAAGTAAAATAGAAATAAATATGCACTGAAGACAAAAAGATAATTTCTCTCTATAAATGTGAAAAGATTAAAAAAAAAAAATCAGATAAACACTTTACAAAATTATACTAAATAATGAGAATTTAAATATTAAATAATATTTTTCTAATTTGAACTCCTGGGTTTCCAAATATATTTTGATAAATATTACATTTTGTGTGATATGTGTGCTGTTTTAAAGGTATTTATACAAAAATTCTCTAATTCTCAAAAGGCAACTACATTATTTTATGTTTGACTTGAAATTGGCCTCTAGGCTGATTTCAGAAGGGCCCAGGTCTTAGTCACGCTTCTGCCATGTATTAGCTAAGTGGCCCTGAGAAAGGCAGCCTATGTAAAATTGAGTGCCCGGTAATTCTCTTTCCTGATAAATGGAATAATCTGACCTTCTCATGTCACAGGGTTGCAAAAAGTATCAAGAGAAAGTACATATGATGGTACGAAGCACTATAGTAATGAGAAGAAGAGTCCAGTAACTCTAGATACATGTTTATTCCTGTCGCCTTAGAAAACTAGATTTTCCTTGAGGACACAAATTCTAGAACCCAAAAAGAATCTTCTGGAGATACCAGAGTGGAACCAAGGCTGCCTCAGGGAATTGATCTGTCTTCTCCCATATCTTGTGGAGAAATTGTTCTTTCTTTACCAGTATTTTGGGCTGATCTTCAGGGAGAGCCATTGTCTTCCTTTCCTATGTCCTAATGCTACCTGCACAGGTCATAAAATAGCTTTCACTCAGAGAAGAACATCAGTTAGACATAAATTTTCATAAATCACGTCAGCCTTGCCCCCTAGCATAGGCATACACTTTAGGCCAAAGTTCAGAACTTCTAAATTCACAGGCAATCAGAGATAATATTGAACTTACTACTCTGTCTGTCTCACCTCTCAAAAACCAGTTAAAAAAGTGGATTCTTATTTTTTTATTGTTAAATTTATTAGGGTGACGTTGGTTAGTAAAAATTGCATAGGTTCCCGATACACAATTCCATAGTACTTCATCTATGTGTTACAATAAGTGTTCAACACCCGGAGTCAGCTTTCTTTCCATCACCATAGATTTAGCTCCCCTCCCTCCTCTCCAAGCCCCTCTCCCCTTACCCTCAGGTAACCACCAAACCATTGACTATGTCTGTGAGGTTTTGTTTCTTCGTTACTTTCACCTTTTTAAAAAGATTTATTTTATTGTTTTTTGATACAGACAGACAGAGAGAGACAGAGAGAAGGGGAGGGCCCAGAGCAGTCTCCATAGTTATACATCATCAGTTTTCTACATTGGTTCATTCCTCACAGGTGGGTGGGGGTCACACAGGGCAGGGACTGGGCAGAGGGCCTCCTGCATGGGAGGCACTCCTCCTCGAGCCAGGGGCCGAACCAGGGGGCAAGAAGCAAACCAGGGACCTTCCACATCGGAAGCACTCTCAGTTCAGGATATGGGTCTGCACAAGCTGAGATTTGATCCTTGGTCCCCAGGGCTACAAAGTGAGCCCTCCCACTGAGCCATCCCAGCTTCCCCTGCTTTCACTTTTATATTCTACATTTTAGTGAAGTTATATGGTTCTTAGCTTTTTCTGTCTGGCTTATTTCACTTTGCATGATGATCTCAAATTCCATCCACGTTGTTTCAAATGGCAGAATTTCATCTTTTCTTTTTTTCTTTACTTTTTTTTTTATTGTTAAATTTAATGGGGTGACATTGGTTGGTAACAATTAGACAGTTTCCAGATGTACAAGTCCACATCACATCACCCATGCATCGCATTATGTGTCCACCACCCAGAATCAGCTCCCTGACTACCACCATATATCTGGTGCCCACTCCCACCTCCCCACCACAGCTCTCCCTCCTCCTTCCGCCCCCCTCATCTTTTCTTATAGCTGAGTAATATTCCATTGTGTAAATGTACCACAGTTTTTTTTAATACCATCATCTATCAAAGGACACAGTGGTTGTTTCCATGACTTGGCCACCATGAACAGCGCTGCAATGAACATTGGGGTACATACGTTTTTATGGACTAAGGTTTTCAAGTGTTTTGGGTAGATACCCAGAAGGGGGATTGCCAGGTCATGGGGTAGCTCCATTCCCAGTTTTCTGTGAATCTCCATACTGTCCTCCATAGCGGTTTTACCAATTTGCATTCCCACCAGCAGTGTACAAACGTTCCTTTAAAAAGTGGATTCTTAAGGGATATACAGTGATACCTTGGAATAAGAATGCCCTAAAACTTGAACAACTTGGAATCCAAACAATAAAACGAAGCAAATTTTGCCTCATAATCCAAACACTGCTTTGGAATCCAAATATCAACACATTGTTCATCTGGGACATATCAACTGTATGGCCCATTGCTTTATCCAAACGCCCACTTGTCTTGGAACTTGAATGTTTTGGAACTCGAACAGGGTACTGGGATGGATTAAGTTCGAATTCCAAGGCACCACTGTATTCAAAGAAACATGCTGTCCATTTGGCTAATTCACTGCTCTTAATCTTTTAATATAAGAGGATTTCTTATTAGCCAAGAAAACAAACAAAAATAAAACAATATTATTAATGCCTTACTTAAATGACAACAGTTTTATTTCATAACCATTGATTGAGAAAATACATAATGATCATCAAAAACACTAATCACCACCATGAATCCAAAAGAACTATAATCCATGTATGCCTGTACGAGTCACACATTTGTGTGAGATCACTTTATTCAGTCTGCAAGCAATATGTGGTAAAGAAACTCTTATAAAAGCTACTGAGGTCCCATGGGTGCTGCAGAACCTGGCTGAGAACCACTGCTTCTAGTTTAAGAAGGGCAAGTTCCATAACCTCATTAGCTTTGCCCAAATAGAAACACTTTCACTTGGCTATGGTTAAATATGTTATGCTTACATTTTATGGAAATGTGAGAGTAACAATTATGTTATCTAATGTCACTTGTAGATAATGAATTATTTTCAGAATTTAGTACCAGGAAAGGCTTATATTTCCTGAAGAACTAGTGCATGGTTTTGATTACATAATGAGAATGGTTGGAGCAAGTAAAAAATATATCAAAGGAATCTGCTGGCATGCCCAAATATAGACTTCCAGGGTGGCAGTTCCAGAGTCTGATTATTTAATCAGTGATTGCTGCAAGAGTTAACAGAGCTTTTAAAATAGACTCACACTAGCAAACTCAAGGGACTAACATATAAATCAGAATGTTGGCACGTGATTTCACAATGAGGGAGACATCTACCTGGGGTGAGAACACCAGTGTCTACCATCCAGCTCACTGCCTCCCCAGTATTAAAGTATATGGGATCAAATTATTCATCAAAGCTTAGCTAATAAATATGGAGTTTGACCCACAGAATTCATAGTTTCTAGTCAGTTTTATTTCTCCTTTTTTATGCATTTAGCTTAGAACATTCTTAAGAGTAACTCTTTGAAACAAATTCTATGCTTTTTTCCCCCTTCTTGACTGGGCTTCTACCTAATGTCTATCCAATTTGAAGTGCTCCTACCTCTATGGTTAAGTTCACCCAGAAGTAGACCCTGAGAAAAGGAATTAGTTCAAACCAATTATTTGGAGCAGAGAGTCCAGTAACCACTGGTAAGAGTTGGGAAATGAGAAAGAAAGGGAAAGGAACCAATACAGGGTATATTAAACAGTGAGTTATTATTGAAGGCATTGGGATCTCCTTCCCACTGAAGACTTCTGGGAAATGATGTAAAAACATTCCTTAGAATACCTGAAATTTGAAAGCTTAGGAAGCTGGGACTTTTGTCTTCCAACACCATCCGCCATTGGCTAAGGTGTGCTCCTAGAGACATCAATTCCCCAGAAATTTTGACCTTCTTCACCCATGAGCTATGCATATCATAGAGCGTTCACTACTAGAGAGTCCCAGGTACTCACAGCAGGAAGTTGGGTAAATAAGCATGGTGAGTAGGGAGGGATATGGGCAGGGCACCAGCGGTGTCTACTAATATCCTTTTGGGTTGGCAGAGCTTGTATCAAGCCATTTCAAAGATGGTTGTCTCTCATACCTTATATATGACCATTTAGGTGTTAGATGCAAGATGTCAAGACAGGTTTCCCTCAACTCACGGGCAAGAACCATGAACATTTGTGTGACTATTTTCTTAGGATGGGAAGAAATTTTTCAACTTTATATTCTACCTAGGTATCATGGTTCCTAAGGTTATTGAGGTGATGAAACAATAGAGAATTCAGAATAGAAACATGGTTTATGGCACAATATTAATTTTCTACTGCGGCTGTAACAAATCATTACAAACCTGGCAGCTGAAAAGAACATACAATTTGTTATCTCACAGCTTCCATGGGTCAGAACTCTAGGCACATCTTATAATGGTCATCTGCTCAGGGTCTCACAGGGCTGAGATCAACTTGTCAAGTAGGTTGCATTTTTAGTATGGGGAAGGAACCTACTTCCAAGTTTATTCCAGTTAGTGGCAGGATTCATTTCCTTGTGCCTATATGCCTAAGGTCCTGACTACATTTTTCAGGCTGTCAACTGGAGACTGTGCTCAGGTCCTAGAGGCTACCCCCGGGTTCTTTGCCTTGTAGTCTCCCTCAATATGGCTGTTTACTTCATGGAGTCAGAAGGAGAATCTATGCTATGAAGGAACCTCATATAACAATATAATTACAAGTATAATATCCTATCTGTCACCTTTGCCATATAATGTAACCTAATTAAGGCAGTGACTTCCCACCACTTGTAACATATTATATGGATTAGAAGCAAGTTCCAGGTCCTGCACCCACTCAAGGGAAGGAGATTACACCAAGGAGTGAACTCAGGAAGCAGGAAACAATTGGGGGTCACCTTAGGATCTATTTGCCACAGGTACATGAGTGCTCAATAAATATTAATTTGCTTCCCCTTTTTATATTTTTTCTGTGCTGCATATGTTATTACCATCATAGTGAATTTAGGCTAGACTAAAGACTTGTAATGGACATTGACTTGCTGAGATTGAGAAAAGAGTTCAGACATGACAACTCCATGATGACAACAAACACTGTCAGATTCTATTACCTGCCCATGCACAGTTATCACACATTTAATGTGGTGAAATGTTATGGCCACATCACAGTCAGGCTGAGCTGATGGTTTTAATTTGGATCTAAGGCTAGAGTTATGTTGCTGCTTTTTACCTCTGGCTAGACTTGAGGATAATGTTTTCCTGAATTCCTGCTATCAAGAGAAAGGGTTTGTTCCCTCATCTTGAACTTTTCAAGCAAGTGAGAGCCAATATTTACCAGGTGGAAAAACTATCATTAGCTATTAGTCCCATGCATTTTATATTGTATGAGATTCTGAGTGAGTTATGAACAAATAGGGGTTGGCACATTCAAGCTCTGGGAATTTTAAATGGCAATTGAAATTTGGCTTTCTCAAGGTCTTAATGAAAAAAAGTGCTCATGAAAGTTCAAAGGCAGGAGCTTCCAAGAATTCACCTGAGGATTAGCTGCAAAAATGCTTTATGTACATGTAGCTACTGTCATTTCCCACCCCAATCCCAGCCAACAGTCTCAGGAAAAAAAAGATGGCAACAAGAAACATTCATGATTCAACTTTGATGATTGTATTGGAGATGATCTCTGTTAATTTTTGGAGAGACTTGGCCTGTTTTATTGATGGGTGATGGTGATGTCAATGTGTATGAGTTAAAGACACCATAAGCAAAGGAGTGTATTTTTGTTTGTTTTGAATATCTTGTCTGTGAATTCAGAACCAGATATGTCTGGCATTGTAATATTGGAAACAACAAACATTGTAAAGAAAACAAACACTATCCAAGAAGTTCCTATTGATACAGTTCTGTTGTCCACATGTAGATCTCCTTAGTGACATCATTGGTGGAAAGGGTCTAATTGGCTCTAAAACCCACAGGAGACTTGATTCAAAAGCCACTGGGAACATTCCCCAATGTGTGTGTAGACCGCTATTAAAGTTTTGAATAGCTTGGAACTAATTGGCTGCGGTCAACTGATGTTGATTATTGGTGACAAATTCTCAGGACATCAATTTTTATTGATACTATTATTAACCAAACTTATTTAATTGGAATTAGTAAGAATAAATGTTGCTATTGATCATAAGAAATCAAGTTTATCCCAATTAATGAAGAGGCTTAAGGATAAACCACTGTAATTTTAGCCATTGCTTCTGATATTCTCCTTCCATCTGCTCTTCTGTACCTAGCTCCATACTCTGATTTTTTATTAAATCATGCCACGGATGATGAAAAGCACACTCTATTCATCTGTGAGGACTTATCTAACAGGTGTTGGTTATTGTTAGATATCTCTGTTGTTCTGCATCCTGCTGATTTTTTTAAGACTTATTTTATTGATTTTTAACAGGGAGAAACAGAGACAGAGAGAAACAGAAGGGTAGGGGAAGGGCCCAGAGCAGTCTCCATAGTTGACATTAGTTTTCCATATAGTTTCGCTCCACAGGTGGGCGCAGGGCTGCGCAGGGCAGGAACTGGGCCGGAGCCTCCCACATAGAACCCAGCAAGAACTGAACTGGGGGCACACCCAGTTCAGCATGTGGGTCCGCATGGGCCGGGGCCGGGATTCGATCCTTGGTCCCTGGGGCTTCAAAGTGAGCGCTTAAACCGCTGAGCCATCCCAGCTTTCCCATCATCCTGCTGATTTTGAGGCTCATCTTGGTGATATTTTCCACCAACAATAATATGTGTAAATATTAACACAACAGTCAGAATGAGTGATATGTTGGTGGCAAGCTCTCTGGCTCCTCTGCTAGGCTTTGAAAGAAGGACTGATGATGTGCCTGCTTACCTGTGACCTTCAGGTCCTTGAAGTTGGCAGGACATAACGTGGAGTGATTTCATAAAGTTATGAAGTTGCTGCTTTTTCTTGGTTTGTTTTTGATCTAGATACTGCCAACTGAATTTGGAGTGTTCTTAAGCCACATGACGAGCCATAAGAGTTATTATGGGGAAACCCATTAATCAGATGAAAAGCTGAGAAAAATTGTGTCAAACTTCCTCAATGGCTTAACATCTTAACATCTTAAATGTCTATGGATTCACACATTACACATGGAGTTGATTCTATCATTATTTTTTCTAATGATCTGCTTCTACTTGATACAGATTTGAATATGAACTCACCATTTTAATGTAAAGAAATATAACTGAAAATACATAACATTTTGTTTTATCAGTACATTGAATAACAAAGAGAAGAAGTACAGGGAAGTATATAAAAGTATGTGCTTTGGGGTCAGATGGTGAGTTGAATTTTGGGGCTCTGTCACATATTACCTAGTAACCTTGAGCTTGGTAATCTGAATAGGCATCATGAAGGAGGTGGTATTTGAGTTGGGTCTTAAAAATTGGTAGGATTTGGTTGGTCTTATTTTTATTTTTTAATATTTTGATACATGAATTATTAAATACATTGTAGAAAATAATAAGGGTATAATGAAGAAAAAAAATCACCAATGATCTCATCATTCAAAGATAGTCCCTATTAATGTTTTAGCATGCCTTCTTATCTCTTCTATCACTTGGATTTTTTTTTTAATTGTTTGTGGAACACAGGGTATTACAAATAACTCTTCCTATCGCAGGGTTGGCTATGGTTTAACAGAGTGCCAAGCGTCTCCACATTCTAAAGCCAGGTACTAGGCCATCTATGCAGTATTTGCATTTGGGGTGCTGTTTTGTCAGTATAAGCCCATCATCCATCTTCATCCTAATCAACAGAAAGTGAATTCAGTAAGAAGTAGAGGGGTTTGTAAAAGGAATACCTGAGGTCAGTAGCTCTCAGTTGGAAGCAGTTTTGTTTCCCAAGGGATAGCTGGCAATGTCTGGAGATATTTTTGCTTGTCACAACTGGACAGTGGTGCTATTAGCATCTAGAGTAGAAGCCAGGAATGCTGCTTAACAGCCCACAATGCACAAGACAGCCTCTTACACCAAAGCTTATCCAGCCCCAACTGTCAATAGTGCAAACTGTCAATAGCCTCAACTGTCAATAGTTGAGGAAACCTGCCTTAGAGAAAGTGTTGCCCTTGAGCAGATGATCTGCTCCACTCCACATCTGCAGGATGTGTGCTTCACTCTCACCTTATTTTCAGTGAGGAAATTCAAAAAAACGACTTGGACACCTGGAGTTCAGTGCACGCAGCACCATTATTTGATGTAATCCTGGGAACACTCAATAGAGGAGAGGCTGAGAGAAGCCATCAGTGGCAGCAGAAAAAAACAAAACAAAACAAAAAACGCCGAAGTTAAGAATTGCCTGTATTTTGAGAGTTCAGTGGAACAAAGATCACTGTTTTTCTGGGCCACATGAACCATGACTGCAATCCTCTCAAAAGGGGTCACCTCTGAGAAGATACAAGATAGATACGGAGTACCAGGAGTAAAGGCTGAGATAACAGCAGTAAGAAACTACGTAAAGAAGGCATCTTGATGAGTGGAAAAAGTAGGAGGCAGGTCTGCAAGGGAAGAGAATGTGGGAAGATTATATGAGTCCAGAGATGGATATCTTTAAAGAATACCAGTTCATCCACTAAAAGTCAGCATTTGAACATATGTCTCGTCCAAAAAGATGATGGCAGTGATCTTTTCTAACCTTTTTTTTTTCCATCCTACCTTCCTTCTACCCAGCAGAACAGAGAAGCAGCCAAGGTGAATAGATAGATATAGAGATATCACAATTTATGTGATCAATCCCAATTCTGTTTTCAGATATTTCAATAATAAAGTACTAATTTACTGTTAAAAATAATCTTGCAATGAACATCTTTATGAATTTCTGTCTATATTATTATATTTTTGGACTAAGATTATGAATTTTATTTTAGTGCTACTGTTATTTTTTGTCCAATTGCTTTTGAGAAAACTGTATCAATTATTTTCATTTTAATTGCAGTAAAAGACACATAATAAAAACACCATCTTAACAATTCTTAAGTGTAGAGTTTAGCAGCATTAAATATGCTCACATTGTTGTGCAACAAATTTTCAGAACTTTTTCATCTTGTAAAACCATACCAATTAAACAGTAACTCTCAACGTCCCCCTCCCCTCAACCTCTGGTAACTACCTTCCTACTTTTTGTTTATATAAATTTGACTATTTCAGATAACTCAGATAAGTTGAAACATGCAGTACTATTTGTTTATTTCACTTAGTGTAATGTCTTCAATGTTCATCTATGTTGTAGCATGTAACAGAATTTCCTTCTTTTTTAAGGCTGAATAATATCCTGTTGTATTTATATACTACAGTTTGTTTATCCATTCATCTGTCAAAGATTTCTTCCACCTCCTGGCTATTGTGAATAATGCTGTTATGACTATGAGTATACAAATATCTCTTCAAGGCCTTGCTTTCAATTCATTTGGATAAAAAACTTGAATACACATTTCTTCCAAGCATATGAAAAAATGCTCAACATCACTAATGATAAGAAAAATATAAATCAAAACCAAAATGATATGTGACCGCTTGCCTACTAGGAGAGTTGCTCTTAAAATCAAACAAAGAAGAGAGAAAGTAAGTGTTGGTGAGGATGTAGAGAAATTGGAACTCTTGTGAATCCTTATGCATTGCTGGTGGAATTGTAAAATGGTGCAACCTCTATGGAAAATAAGTACAAAGGTACCTCAAACAATTAAACATAGAACTACCATATTATCAAGTTTTATCAATTTATATGCACAATACACCAGTCAGCAATGTGAATCTTTACCAGTTTATTAGATGCACAACTGCACTTCTATCCCATTGTCTTTTTCAAAACAAGTCACAAGATCAGCCCAGATTATAAAATTAAGAAATACACGCCACCTCTTAAAGAGAGGAATTATGGCAATGGAGGAATTATGGGTGGTTATCTTTAGAAACCATTTACCACAGATAATTTGATAAAGGGATTACAATAATCTTATGTTTTATTTTTTATTTCTTTAATTACTTGTGAGTTTTTTTCTTAATTTCCCAGTCATTTGTAATTCTGTGAATTATTTGTTCGTGTCTTGTGACTTTATTTCTCCAGCAGTTTTTAAAATTTATATGTAAGTAATCTTTATATATCTTGTTGATCGTAAAAAAATAGGATTTTAACACATTTGCTATCATATTTGTTGTAAAACTCTGTCTTGTAGCATTACATTTTTATATACAAAAAGCATTCTAAAATTTTAAATTTTTAAGTAGCAAAATCTGTTGAAATTTCTTTGTAACATATTTTTGATAATGCACAAAATACATAATCATAGTAAATATTTACCATCTTTTTGGCAGCTTCAGTTGTCTGGGTTTGGTATAAGATTAGACATATATATACCCCTCGAGATATACATGTGGCTCACTAGGGGAGCAGAGAAAAAAATATTGAAATATCTCTTTTATTTATTTAATATTTAAAAATAGAGAAATTAAACTACTGCTGTTTAATATAGACATGAACTCTAGAGCTTTTCTTGGATCATATATCAGTTATATTAGCCCCCCTGACAGAAGATGGGACCCAGTGGTGCTCCCCTTATCTTCCTATCTTTTCAGAGCATTTGTTTATTGCCATTAACATGTTTCTAAAAAACAGATTTCTATATTATAGAACCCAGATTTATTTAAACTATCTTCAAACATGGACAAATGTCTAGAAAGCTGACGGCAAATGAATGTAGACCGAATCACTATTAGCAATGCAAATATAAGTGAACAGCAAGAAAATAGCAGTATGACACTCTATTTCTTGTTTCCTACCTTAAAAGCTCATTAGATCTGTCAAGAGATTAGTTATAACAATTAAAATGAAAAGTAGACTATTTGACATATAGATATGGAATTATATTCCATGTGGACACTTTAGCTCTATAGTTAATGGTAGCATGAAGTCACTATGAATTGCAAGATGTTCTACATAACCATCTAATATATAAAGGCAAATCTCTGTACTTTTTCTCAATATTAAAATTTACATTACACTCATCCAGTACTTAAATGTCTTCCCCTAAGCTTAATGATAAAATGCCTGCACTGAAGTTTCACAACCTTTTTGAGAGAAAGTTTTCAGCTGTCAACAGCCATTAAAAATGGGTACTGAAATAAACTTAAGAAACAGTCCTTTGAACACTCTCTCAAAAATAACTAAAGCAGTATTTCAGTGAAGCATATTCAATTGTGTTGCTTTTAATAATATGTTATTTATAATCATTTTAGGGTATAAGTCAAATACATTACTACTAATAATGAAGTAAAACTAAACACAATAAAACAAATAAAATACAATAACTTTCATTTTCATCTTTATCACACTTTTTAAGTATATATTTGCATATAATTTTAATATGTAATCATATATAACCATGTATAAATAAATAAGTATGTATTATCAGTAATATTGCCAGCCCACACAGTGGACAAATTGGAAATAGTTTTCTTTCTTAAAATGAAAGTTTTTTTATTATAATACAATATTTTTTATATCTACAAAAGTAGGACAATTGAACATAAATGAACAGAAAATTAAAATTTTAATCAAAATAATTACATATAATATGATCAGAATATATTATGAATAGTTGTTTTATGGAAATAAAATTATTTATGATGATTTTTGTATTTACTTACTCTGGTATCTCATTTTGCATAGAAATTATCTCAGATTTATTTGCTGTTTTTTTTGAAGTATTACAAACATCAAGTTGTTTTAAGTGCATTTTAATGTTGAAACTTTATATTATCCACTGGCAACTGAAATCGGCAGTTACTTATAACCTTAAAGTTAGATGCACACTTGGAAATGTGTTCAGTAAATTATTACTGCAAACATTTTAATATTGAAATTGCAATATTTCAGATGAAATTGATTTAGATTGTAGAAAAGAGTTTAAAAATTTTAGTTTCTTGATTATTGTTAACCCATCAATATCACATTCTCTATTATAGTCATCAGTAAATGCCAATTGTAACCTTTGTAATTTTTATGTAATTGTAGTATTTCATATTCCTTCTGGTTCTTCAATTAACATGTTATCTAGAACACCAAAACAGACCTAATATTCTCTTAACATCATAAAATTTTTCTTAACGATTATATTGCATCTGCTACAAAAACAATATTCTCAACTTGGGAATTTTGGTTTGGGATCAGAGATGGGTTGGTTGTGGGATTCCCAATCAAACTGAAATTTTAAATCAATTTTTGTTGTGTCTAAAACAGGGAGGCTCATACCTATGTGAAGAGATTGCAGTTTCTTTAGCAGCAATAATATATTTTTTATATAAATCACTTTCTTTTCAAAAAAATATCTTCATCTCTTTGAATTTTCAAGGATATTGTGTTTTGACTTGATATCTGCAACATTTTGCTTATAACTAGTATTTTTAAAGATATGATAAATTAGCACTAAACAAATACTTATAAATGTGATATTTTTCAAATATACTTTCTTTTCTAAAATTTATACCATTACTAATACCATCAAAAAATTTTTTAAGTTTTTTATTTGCCTCTACTTGCATTTTTAGTAATGTGATGTTGATAACTGTATTTCCTATTACAAATTCAAAAATATCTTAATATTATATTTGGTAAATATGTTTTCAATATCTTTAACTTTTATTGAGGCTAAAAATTAGTTGTATAGTTTGTGTAATAAAAAAACAAAACTATTCAATGTCAGAGAGATTTTTTGCTGTCTCATTTCCTCCCATTTAAAAAAATGTGCAGAAAGTAGAATATATAGACATGCTATTGTTTTCAAAAATTATCTGTTGCAATTTAAGTTTTTCCATGCACATTTATGCTATTATTATAGTCAGATTTTATTTAACTAGGCATATATATATATATGTGTATATATATATATATATATATATATACACACACATATATATATATGTGTGTATATATATATTTATATAATATGTGTGTGTGTATATATATACTAAAGAAGGTATAATATATATATATATATATTATACCTTCTTTAGTTATATCACCTACTGGACAAAAATGCCCTAAATTATCACATGTAGAAATACAAGGCTTGCATTTTTAAATTCACAGCTCTAGCAATGATTGTCATCCATTCTACATGACTTAGACTTACGTGGTATAGGAGGCAGCCTGTGCTGGCTTGTAAAAGCCTACCACTAAATATTCAGAAATTTTGTAAGCCAGTTTTTAAATTATTGGGAGCTTGAAATCAGACTTACTAGTGTACTTACATCACAGAAATTGGAAAATGTGACAAATCAGAGCTTTGATTTTCTCTTTCAAGACAGTTTATCAGTACACCACCTAATGTATATAAAATAATTGAATAATAATTAGCTTTGCTAACCTTCTTAAATGATCTCATTCAATCTATCTGCTGTAATATTAATTTTGATTTTGTATTTCATTTTCTAAATAATGTTCAATACTGCTATTTATTGTTAATGTTTGCATTATGCATAAATGTCATTCATAAAATTACCAAATTTTGCTATGCTTTCTACCAAATAAACTCCCATTGTCATTAAATTTTGTAGATTAGTTTATGAACACTAAATTGTTTTACTAAAACACATAATTGCTTTTAGTATACATGTTAATACTTCCTCATCTTCAAATAATTTGTTTGTAGTGTCAACAATTGTACATTTTTAAAACAGTTTTTAATTTTCAACACAAATTATTTGTGATGCATTTCACTCTATTCCTGTTTTAAAATAATAATTGAGTGATAAAATCTGCCATTCTATGCCCCTATTCTCTTTATTTGTTTTTTTGTTGTTGTTTTTTTCTCTGTGCTCTTGAGTTTGGAAAGTTTGTATCAACCTATCTTCAAACTCATTGATTCTTTTCTCAGCCGTGTCAAGTTTGTTAAAGTGCCCTTCAAAGGCACTTTTTGGTTTAGGTGTAGTGTTTTGGATTTACATCATTTTCTTTTAATTCTTTAACTTTCTATCTCTCTGCTTA